>CANTUQ010000013.1:11947500-12250000 GCA_947683425.1 Excoecaria cochinchinensis
GACACCACCATCCTTTATCAAGCAAACAAAATCTCTGTAACGTGCCCGCGCACGAGTCTCCCACACAGAATACATGATCTCGTCAAGCGCCGGGTTCCAATAACATTTTTTCTTATAAGGCAGACAGAAAAAAAAACAAATTGTTAGCAAGAGTAAAATATAATTCGTTATGTAACATACAATATCATAAATGTTTTACCTTGAATTTTTCGAAATAAAAACTTTTTATTTCCTCTGACAAATTCTTCCAGGCAAATCCATCATATTCAATTCTGTTTTTGAAAGAAGTTGTCATTATGCGTGAGCACTTTCCTGAAGGATTCAATCTAAAATATAACAATGTGAATAATGTTAGTACAAGTAATAACTGTCATTTAAATCATAATGAATGAAATATTATTCACTTACTCCTTAGCTGTGATATTGATGTACATTCTTCCATCAACTCCAATTGAGCCAGGCGTAGGCTCTTCCGCATCTTCTGTTCCTGACCCCTGAGGTGGCATAGATTCAGGGTGTGCTATAGGAGTGGAATCCGTGGAAGGAATGGTAGATGGCGCAACGGGTGGGATGGTCGGTGATGCGGCAGCCTGAGTGCTGGCATTGAGCCCATGCGATGAGGATCCTCCATCACCAGTACTGTCATCGCCGTCATGCTGCCTCAAACGCGGAGGAATCGCCGTTCTCTTCTTTCGCTTAAACATTTTTGAACCTGTCATTACATTGGAAATGCATATTGTCAGATAATAGAAAATAATTGCATTGTAATAAGCATATTAAATTAATATCCAAGTCAGTGCAATATTAATTGGTCTCACATGATAAGCAAGTAGTAGTTAAACAAATTATTCGCTATCGTCACTAAGCTGTAAATCGTCATTCAAATCATCCTCATTTTCCGATGTATAAGATGAAAATTCTGGCTCGTCATCAGATCCATCGCCAACCAAAGTTTCTTCATCATCCTCACCATCAATGTCAACAAATTCATTGTGCGCATAGTTCAATGGTTCGTTATCTTCAAAATTCAGAGAGTTGTTGATTTCATGAACTTCCGATTCTTCCTCCTGAAATGCATCATTATTTTCATAACGTTCACTTTGTCCGGCGCCTTTCCTTTCATAAATGCCTCTTGGTTTTACTTTGCACGCATGCAACCATTCCGATCTGTCTCGCTTTACGCTTGGATAAGAGACATAATATACCTGTCCCACTTGCATTGCCAACACAAATGTTTCAAAGTTCCTCAATCTTCTACGCTGGTTGACTTCAACTAAATTGTATCTGCTATGTATTTTTGTTCCCACGTTAATAGTTGGATCATACCATTCGCACTTGAATAATACACAACGTTTTATTGGCAGCGCGGGGTACTCGACTTCAATTATATCAACAATTTGCCCATAATAATCCATCAACTCTCCTTGAATGCAAACCCCACTGTTTACCGTTTCCTTGTTATGACCATGACTCTGTGTATGAAATTTATATCCATTTACGAAATAAACCGGAAATGATTTAACATATCGCAAAGGTCCTTTTGCAAGATCAATGATGTACTTGTTGTCAATTGCATTTGTCGATGCCTACATATTCCAATAAGCAAACATCACTTAATTCATATATTTCATATATATTGTATGTATGGAAATATATGGTCAAAATCACAACTTACATATGTCTTGAACCAATGATGAAAGTGCTTTTCGACTTCCTTATTCACCTCATTTTCATCTTTTTCAGGCATTAGATCCCGTATCCATTCCTCAAATAATCTAAAATGCCAAAATCAATTTATATATTACACTCTTGACATAGTAAAACAAATGAATATTTGTGGGTATATATTAAACTTACCTCACATAAGGACGAACTTCCTCGCAATTCAATAGAATATAACTATGGGCCGCTATTAATTCATTCTCTACTAGCATTTTCCTTATTGAACGGCCATGTAAACGCCCAGGATATGTAAAAATGGATAAGTTTCCGTCCTGATTACTTGATTCCCCGCCATCATCATTACGTGGTACTTTCCGCTGTCTCGTGTGTATATGAGGCTCAAAATAATGCGAACAAAAAGTACTTGCTTCTTCGACCAAATAAGCATTACATATTGATCCTTCAACTCTAGCTTTATTTTTTACGTTTTTCTTCAAGTGAAACAAATACCTACATGATATATTTTAATGCCATTAATTAGCATACAAAGGTATAAAATAATTGCAATTAAAGGTCATAGATAGTTACCGCTCAAATGGATACATCCAACGATATTGAACCGGACCAGCGAGTTTCGCCTCATGTGCTAAATGCACGGGGAGATGCTCCATACAATCGAAAAAACTTGGAGGAAAAATTGCTTCGAGTTTGCACAGGATTACTGGAATTTCTATTTCCAATCTAGCCATATCTGCTGCATTTATCTCGCATGACGTCAATGTTCGGAAGAACATACTTAGCTCTGTTATAGCTTCCCAAACTTTTGTCGGCAATAACTCTCGAAATGCTATTGGGAGTAGCCTCTGCATGAAAACGTGACAATCATGACTTTTCATCCCGAATAATTTGAACTTTCTCATGTCGACGCACCTTGCCAAATTGGAGACGTAACCATCCGGAAACTTTAGTCCTTTTAACCAATCACACAAGACTTCCTTTTGTTTTTTGTCCAACGTGTAGCATGCTTTTGGATATTTCCCGGTTAAAAAATCTTTATCTAACTCGGGCCTTCTACATAACAACTTTAAATCCGCTCGTGATTTTGAATTGTCCTTGGTCTTCCCTTCTATATTCATAATGGTGTTGAACACATTATCAAAAACATTTTTTTCAATGTGCATCACATCTAGATTATGCCGTAACAAATTAGTCTTCCAATATGGCAAATCCCAAAAAATGCTTCTTTTCCTCCAACCAAAGTTTTTGTTGATTCTTACATTAACTTCATCAGCATCAACTTCTGTTACCTTAACTAAACCCAACTCATCAATGTCTTGTAAAATTTGCTCACTGCTTCTGATAACAGGAGGACTTGCAAGAACAACTCTATTCTTAAGAAATTTGTTCTTGTTGCGTCGGAAAGGGTGATCAGGTGGAAGGAATTTCCTGTGGTTGTCAAACCAAGAAGTTTTGCACCCATGTTGAAGATAAAATGCATCTGAATCGTCGCCATAGTAAGGACATGCTAGTTTTCCAGCCGTGCTCCAACCCGACAACATAGCATAGGCAGGGAAGTCACTAACCGTCCACATTAATGCCGCTTTCATCATGAAATTCTGTTTAAGTGATGCATCATATGTTTCAACACCGACATCCCAAAGCTGTTGCAACTCATAAATCAACGGCTGCAAATATACATCAATTCTGTGCTTCGGATTTCTAGGTCCTGGAATAATAACTGTCAAGAACATATATGCCTCATTCATACACATCCATGGAGGCAAATTATATGGAGTAATTATGATTGGCCATGATGAATATTGTTGCCCTGATTGACCAAAAGGTTGAAATCCGTCAGTGCTCAAACACACTCGAACATTTCGAGATTCAGCAGCAAAATCAGGATGGGTGTTATTGAAATGTTTCCATGCAACTGCATCGGATGGATGGCTCATTATTCCACCTGTACTTTCGTGCTCATCATGCCATCTCATGTGAGGTGCAGTAACTTCGGATGCATATAGTCTTTGAAGCCTGGGAGTCAATGGAAAAAAATACATACGTTTCCAAGGTACCAATTTCCGCTGATTACCACCACTTTTAGATTTGTACCTAGGTTGACTGCAAAATTTGCACTCTTGTAAATTGATGTCATCCCTCCAAAACAACATACATCCCAACCGACAACAGTCAATTTTCTCAACAGGCAAACCTAAACCACTGATCAGTTTTTTCACATTGTACAAATTATCAACCATTTTATGGTCAGGAGGCAATGATTTATTATACCAAGCAAGAATTCGGTCAAAACCTCGATCCGAAATATGGCATTCGGATTTTATATTCAATATCTGAGCTACAGAAGATAACTGAGTCATGTCATCGCAGCCTGGCCATAACTGCTGATCTGCTGAATTTAGCAAATCATAAAATTTTGCTGCATTTTCGTTGGGTTCTTCCAACATTGGTATACTTTCACTCAAATCATGGCCAGCTGCATCGTAAACCATTTGAACGTATGGATTATCAGTCACCCCTACATCATCAGCCACAAATTCCCCCTCTCTTTCAAATTCACCCTCAGTTGTCCACATGTAACCCACATTTCCACTCGATGTACTACAGATTGATGTTTCTCCGTGTCGTGTCCATTCAAAATAATTTTCCACAAAACCCTTTCGTAACAGGTGAAAATACACTTCATTGATTGACAGATAACGAAGATGTTTGCACTTTTTGCATGGACATCTTATTTTAACCCCGTCCATAAATGCAGGTTGAGAACTGGCATATTCAATAAAAGACTGAACCCCTTCCACAAATTCAGGATTAATGTAACCATCTCTTGTTTTTCGTCTATACATCCAAGATCTATCTATGTTACTCATGGCAAATTCCAAACTGTTACATGAATAAGGAGACATCTCAACTACAATTATAAAAATCTAATTCAAAAAAAGCAAAACCAGAAAAAGTGAACAAAGGCTGAACATATATGCATGCATTACCAAAATAAGCAGAGGAATTAGACAACCATTAACACATTAACATATATAATACAAGACTTACTTTAATTTTTAATTTTTTTGAGACGTCGTCATATGTGAAAAGGGATAGTCATAAATTAAATTTGCATCTTTCTTATAATTTTTTCCTTAATCGTTTTACAACACTGGACAAAAATACACTTGGAAATACAATTTCTTAAACTAAGCCAGATTTTCCCTAACATTTAGGTTAGTGTAGTAGCGACTGGATAATTCCAAGCTTGCAATTGGAGTCATAAAACTTGGTAACACACAAATTCACTGCAAGAAATTCTTGTTATCTGATTTATTGAAAAATCACATAAATTTATCTAATTAGTCTTATTGGAAAGGCTATCAAACACATTCATTGTCTAATTAAGTTTAAAAAAAAAAAAAAAGAATTTCGCTTTCAAATTCATAAAATTCCTTGTGTCTCGTTAAATCCTAATTAGGTCGAGTAAGTCTTGAAAAGCCTTCCGCTACTAACACTAATCTCCATTTTTTATTTAATTTAAACTACACACAAGCTTTTCGAATCGAATTATAATTTGAATTCTTCAAATAAAATTCCTTAGGTCGGACTGGGCTAGCACGCTAAAAATAGTTTAATTTTAATGTATAAATAAATTGCTATATTATATTACATTATATAAAATTATAAAAAAATATATATACTATAAAAAGATTTAATATGTTAATAAATGTATAAATTTTGATATTTATCATGACATTTTATTTTTCCTGTGCATTTTTATATGTTTTAAATTATATAATTAATGAAAAGGTATAAAACTAACAAATGGTCAAGCTGAACCGAGTTAAGCCCGCAATTTACATATAAGCGGCTATAAAAGAAACAGGCTTGTAAATTTGCGGCCATACGGGTACCCAAGCCCATAATCAAGTCTACTTATGAGTCCATGTCTGACCTCAAAATGTGATACATGAATTTTGCAAGGGAACGAAGTGATGAAGAAATTACACTAGTTTTACAAATCATGCTATCGTGATCACAATTAACTCCTAAGTGCAAGTGCATTTCAATTAATCAAGATTGTCAAAGTAACTATGATTCAAGTTGTGAAATGGATGAAATCGATTCCAAATATTAATTAATACAAAGTACCATAAATTTTGGCTAAAAAAATTAAAGTTGGTCAAACAAAAAGTTGTTATGTCTGAAAGCCATACAAAGTATTCTGAATATATCCACCACTAATTTGATTATCGGAGTGTTATAAATAAGGAATCTTCACTGAGCAGTTTTATCAAGAATCAAGAAAGTTCATCCAACTATAGAAACAGATGGGTAGATTTTAACTGTTATCATTCTTTATCCAATAAAAATAAGACCTTGACGTTATAAATCTTCCTCTTTTTTTTTCGCAAAGACCCACACAATTTTCCGATCTTAATGTGATACTGGTCAACATAACTATATTGTTCTTCCTACAAATAGTCTATCAATGAATTGGTCTTTTAAATTAATTCATGACATTGTTTTCTTTGACTTATGAGCTGAACATATGTCTGAGCCAAAAAAAAAATGTGGTATGGACCGTTCATAATCATAAATTTTTCTAACAACAATATCATAAATTCCATGTGCTATCAAACACATTCCCATCTCAACAATAATAATCTATTCTAACAACAATAATCTATTTCAACAATCAATCAACAATAATTCATTGTCTAATTAAGTTAAATAAATTAATAATAATAATAATAATAATAATTAAAAAAAAAAAAGGGCAAATGGGTACTGTTGGCTTACTAGACGCCGGAGGAGAGGAGAGGAGGAGCAGGCAGAGGAGGGAGGTCGACCGGGCTGAGGAGGAGATGAAGCCAACGCCGGAGCAGCGGCGGTCGACGGCGGCGAAGGAGAGAAGGAAGGCGCACGGCAGGGAGGGAAGAAGAAGGGAAGAAAGGAGCGGGAAAAAAAGAGAGAAGGGAGGGAAGAGAGGAGGAGGAGGAGGAGGGGACGGGACCGGCGAACGGAGGGGAGGGGGCGGTCGTCGACGGCGAGAGGGCAGGGGATCGGACAGGCAGAGTGAGGGGAGAGGGAGGAGAGAGAGAGGATCGGGGGAAGGGGGTTTAAAATCTGAATTTAATTCAGATTTCCCGACGGAATACGATTTCGTCGCTATATAGCGACGGAAATCATATTCCGTCGGTAATTAGCGTCGGAATATATTTTCGTCGCTAAAAATAGCGACGGAAATATCATTCCGTCGTTAATTAGCGACGGTATTTAAAATCCGTCGCTAAATTTATTTTATTAATTAAATTTTATTTAATTTTAGCGACGGTTTTAGATTACCGTCGCTAAAATTAGCGACGGTTTCTAATATCGTCGCTAATTTTAGCGACGTAGTAAAATTCCGTCGCTAAATGGAAATAAATTTTTTTTATAACGACGGAATTAGATATCCGTCGCTAATATCTGTCGCAAATTCTGGCGGGAATGTTTGGCGCCCTATTTCGCGACGGACTTATTTTTCCGTCGCTATTTAGCGACGAAAATAATTTTCCGTCGCTATTTAGCGACGGTAATTATTTCCGTCGCTAAATAGCGACGGAAAATTATTTCCGTCGCTATTTAGCGACGGTTTTCATTCCGTCGCTAATATTCCGTCGCTATTTAGTGATTTTCTTGTAGTGGCAGCAAATGCTTGATGGAAAGCGTAAATACGATCGTCATGTATTTTGTTTTGTTTGCTAAACTTAATTAGGGTAGAGAGAGGGCTAGTTTATATACCCTATTAACTTTAGATCTAGTACGTCCATCAAATACTAATTTAACGGTTAAGATTTAATATACTATTAAATAAAAGGATAATCTTAATCCTAATCCTAACTTAAAATGGGTTTAATAGAAGTATAGGCCAACTATAACTCTTATCCGGCCACACTTCTTACATTCTCCCACTTGGCCGGATGTTCCATCATCATATTTAATAGTATAACATAAGGCTAGCAAAAAGTAAATCTTATAAACCGTTAACATCATAAACACCTCAACATAACAAATTACATAATACGGGTTATGGCGGTCATACACAGTATAGTCGCATACTTCCTTCCATATACCACTACATCAAGAACTTATTATGTTAGGTTCATAAGTTGTATATAAACAACATACACTCCACATACTTATTATGAAAATACATACATATTTCTCATTCAAACAATCATGTATACATAAACACAATGAATAAGAAATATAAAATTCAGAAACATGTCATTATTGAGCTCAAGAGTGTTAAGCATTATCATCAATCATCAATACAACCAAGACCCATCTTAAGCACATGTTCTTTAAATGTCTTTGGTTGTAAACCTGTAGTTAGAGGATCTGCAATCATAAGATCCGTCCTAATATGTTCTATATACACTCTTTGTTTTTGAATCTCCTCTTTAACAAAAACATACTTTAATTCCATGTGTTTTGCGCCTCTGGAATATTTGTCATTCTTAGAGAAGAAAACTGCTGCAAAATTATCACAATAAATTTTCAGCGGCTTACTTATGGTGTCGACAATCCTAAGCCCTGAAATAAAGTTTCGCAGCCATAATGCATGAATTGTAGCCTCATAACAAGCTACAAATTCTGCTTCCATAGTGGATGAAGCAATAATAGACTGTTTGGCACTTTTCCATGAAATTGCTCCTTCAGCTAATAGGAACAAATAACCAAACATTGACTTTCTGCTATCAACACACCCAGCAAAATCTGAATCTGAATATCCAATCACATCTAAATGATCAGACCTCTTATAAGTGAGCATGTAATCCTTTGTTCCTTGAAGGTATCTCAACACTTTCTTTGCAGCTTTCCAATGATCAATACCAGGATTACTTTGATATCTACCCAGCATCCCTACTGCAAAACTGATGTCGGGTCTAGTACAGGTTTGAAGGTACATCAAACTGGCCACAACAGAAGCATATGGAATTGCTTCCATTTCATTACGTTCTACATCATTCTTTGGACATTGAATAAGACTAAATTTATCTCCCTTTTGAATAGGGACAACACCTACTGAGCATTTGCTCATATTAAATTTTTCAAGAATTTTATCAATATAGGCTTTCTGAGACAGTCCTAATAAACCTTCTGATCTTTTACGGAATATTGAAATTCCAATCACATAGGATGCCTCTCCCATATCTTTCATTTCAAAACTCTTAGAAAGAAATTCTTTAGTCTTATGCAATATACCCAAGTCATTAGCAGCAAGTAAAATGTCATCAACATACAGAACTAGAAATATAAACTTACTCCCACTGATCTTTCGGTAAATACACCGATCAATAGTGATTTCCTCAAAACCAAAAGAAGTAATGGTATTATTGAACTTAATATACCATTGCCTGGAAGCTTGTTTAAGTCCATATATTGACTTCTTCAATTTACACACCATATTTTCTTTACCTTTAATGGAAAAACTTTCAGGTTGATCCATATAAACTTCCTCCTCAAGATCCCCATTCAGAAAGGCTGTTTTCACATCCATTTGATGTAGCTCTAAATCAAAATGAGCTACTAATGCCAAAATTATTCTCAAAGAATTTTTCTTTGATACGGGTGAAAAAGTCTCCTTATAATCAATGCCATCTTTCTGAGTGTAACCTTTGGCAACAAATCTAGCTTTATATCTTTCAACATTGCCATTTGAGTGGCGTTTGGTCTTAAAGACCCATTTACAGCCAACCCTTTTAGAACTTTCTGGCAAGTCTACAAGATCCCAGATATTATTTTGAGCCACTGATTCTAACTCTTCTTTCATAGCATCAATCCACTTTTCAGACTTATCACTACCTATGGCTTGTGAAAATGAAACAGGATCATCATCAATGCCACAATCAAAATCTGACTCTTGCAAATAAACCACATAATCATTCGGAATAGCCGACCTTCAAACCCTTACAGGTTTATTTAAAGCTATACCAACTGGTTCATTTGTATGAGTTGGTGGTAAGTTAGGTTCTTCATGGGGTGCTACTTCATTATCCAAATATTGTTCTTGATTATTTTGTTCTTCCAAATCAGGAACGACATTTATTGTGGTTGTGGATTTAAGAACATTTATGGCAATGGAACATCAACCTTATTTCATTAATATCAACAACTTGATTTTCAGCACTCCCACTAACCTCACCATTCTCTAAAAATTTGGCATTAGCTGTTTCAACAATTCTATAACTGTGGTTTGGACAGTAAAACCTGTACCCTTTGGATTTCTCTGGGTAACCAATAAAGTAACCACTAACTGTTCGAGAATCCAATTTTCTTTCATGTGGCTTATAAATTCTCGCTTCTGCTGGACAACCCTAAACATGCAGGTGTCTTAAACTAGGTTTCCTTCCAGTCCATAACTCAAAAGGAGTTTTAGGAATTGCCTTACTAGGAACCATATTTAACAAATATACAGCAGTTCTTAATACATACATCCACAAACCTTTGGGTAATGAGGTATTACTTATCATACTCCTAACCATATCCATTAATGTTCTATTTCGCCTTTCTGCTACACCATTTTGTTGTGGTGTGCCTGGCATAGTATACTGTGCACATATGCCATGACTTTCGAGAAACTTGGCAAACGGACCAGGACACTGTCCAGATTCTTCATACTTTCCATAATACTCACCACCTCTATCTGATCTTATAATTTTCAATTTTCTATCTAATTGCCTCTCAACCTCTTTTACAAACACCTCAAGGGCATTTACAGCTTGAGATTTTTCATGCAGCAAATAAATATAACCGTACCGTGAAAATCATCTATAAAGGTGATGAAATATTTTTCTCGATTAAAAGACGGAGTGTCAAAAGGTCCACAAATATCGGTGTGTATTATTTCAAGAAGCTGACTGCTTCTTGTGGCTCATTTCTTGCTATGTTTGGTTTGCTTGCCTTTAATGCATTCCACACATAAGCCAAGATCAGTAAAATCTAGATTTGGTAAAATCTCATTCTTTACTAATCTTTCTAATCTTTCTTTGGATATATGACCCAAACGTTTATGCCACAAATAAGCAGAATATTCATTCACCATACTACGTTTTATTCCAATATTATGATTAACATTAAATAGGGATTCAGAAAAAACATTATCAAGTTTCAATTTATATAAACCATCCATAAGAATTCCAGAACCGATAAAGGAATTATTCTTTTACAAATTGAAATAACCATGTCCACCATTAAAGGTATATCCACTAGCATCAAGTCTAGAAACAGAAATTAAATTTCTAGAAATCGAAGGTACATAGAGAGTGTTCATTAGATCCAAGTGATGCCCTGTATCTAATGTCAATCGATAAGTCCTTACACCTTCAATTGGGGCCTTTATTCGGTTCCCCATAAATAAAAAGTTGCTAGCTGGGCTTATGGTTTGGATTGAAAAGAATCCCTGCATCATATTGGAAACATGAGTAGTGGCACCAGAATCAAACCACCAAGTATTAGAAGGAACTTCAGATAAGTTTGATTAAAGCATACAGAAACATAATGTATACCTTTCTTTTCGAACCAAGCCTTACGCTTTAAGCAATCTTTCTGATAATGTCCTTGCTTCTTGCAGAAGTGACATTTATCGAATTTTTGTCCCTTCTTTTCATCGTTAGCAACCTGTGAAACTTTAGCAGGTTCCTTTTTCTTGAAATTCTTGGCCTTTGGTTTGAGTCTTTTTCCAGCTCCTTGACCCACTAGGTTAATAGAATGAACTCCTTGTTTCTTTAATCTCGCTTCCTCCTGAATAAGCTTACTGGACAATTCATCAATGTTCCACTTATCCTTTAATGCATTATAATTGATGTGGAATGGTCCATATTCAGTAGGAAGTGAGTTCATGATAAACTGCACTAAGAAGGAGTCTTCCACAGTCATACCCAGTGTCTTAAGTCTTGCTGCAATATTAGTCATTTCAAGGACATGTTGCTGCATACTTTTTGACCCATCAAACTTCATGGTCGTGAGTTCAGCCATAAGTGTCCCTGCAAGTGCCTTATCAGCAGAACGAAACTTATCTTCCACTAGCTTAAGAAAATCTTTGGCATTCTGATTTTCAGTGCTAGGAAGTGTAGACTTAATGTTATTGGCAATTGTCATTCGCATAAAGTTCAAGCATAATCTATTAGACCTTATCCATGCCTTATGGTGTGCCTTTTCAGCTTCTGTACTAGTGTCATTAATGTCAGCAGGCTTATCCTCTAATAGTGCCAAGTCAAGATTCAAAGCACCTAAATGGAAAGTGACTTGTTCGCTCCATTCAGAAAAATTCACACCAGTGAACAAGGTAACAGAAGAAGCTTGAGAGTGAAGATTAATAGCTTGAGTATAAAAACGCTCACTTATTAACAGATTCATACAGGAAGCACATACATTAAATATATATTGCAGGTTTCCTTTGGGTAAACACAACAATACATATCATTATTATCATTAGAATGCCATTTAAACTTTATGAGAAAATTAAATAAACTTTACCAAATATATATAGCATCTTTGGATAACTATATATATGTGACAATAGTATATTAATTTTCTCCTTTATATTTATTAGTTATAGAACATTAATTTACCTTTGGGTAAATTCCTTAATTTCTATCAACCAATAAATTATTTTTAATAGCATATGATAAAATACATAAATTATATGACTACACATTCAAATTAATTTGGCCACTTTGGTGACTAACAAATTAATTTTAATCATAATGTCATATAACTAAACAATTATAATACTAATATATTTATATATATAGCAACACATCATAATATGTTAAAGGATGAAATTAAATTAAATTTATTAATTTATTTTAGTCAAAATATCATTAATATGACTAAAATATAAAAATAAAACTTTTTATAAATTAAAACTTTATGGATCAAATTGTCAATTTGCCATAATTAATAATTCCATATAATAAACAATTATAATTTGATCCAAATAAGACAATCATAATTTGATACAATATCAAACCAAACAATAACAATCCTAATTTGATGCATGTTCTAACAGTGGCTTGACATCCATTACGCCAGCACCAATTAATTTATTTTATTTTATTTTAATTGTAATATATGGCCCATTAATTTCTACCCCTGTATCATAACTTTTATATTTCTTTGCTTCTTTCGCTTATGTTGCCCTGAATTCATGTTGGTTTCTGTGGTTATGGTAACATGCATTCATCAAATCAATTCCTTCGGCCACCACTACCAATTCATTAGGCGGCAGCAATTCACTTTGGCAACGGCGGCACCATCATCAATTATATATATATATATATATATATAATGAAAAATTAATTTAATACAAAATTCTAATTTTTTCGAACATTATAATATTCATGATCAATATCATAATTAAAACAATCATCAAATCATAAATCTAAGGATTATTATTTATTCAAAATCACAGGCTCTGATACCACATGTAAGATTTCGTCATTAATTTCATACAAACATCATTATAAACATTCATGCCCTATTCAGATCTTGAATATAATAATAATCACATAGAAAAGTGAATAGATCACTTATCTTGAGCGGAATTCGATATGACGAAGAGAAATTTGACAATCACGAACGTCGTAAACTAGTTTCTCTCCCTTAATCCTCTTTACGCAGCAAATGCTTGATGGAAAGCGTAAATACGATCGTTATGTATTTGTTTTGTTTGCTAAACTTAATTAGAGTAGAGAGAGGACTAGTTTATATACCCTATTAACTTTAGATCTAGTACGTCCATCAAATACTAATTTAACGGTTAAGATTTAATATACTATTAAATTAAAGGATAATCTTAATCCTAATCCTAACTTAAAATGGGTTTAATAGAAGTATATGCCAACTATAACTCTTATCCGGCCACACTTCTTACACAGGTAACATGGGGAGGACATTTTCTGCTATATTTTCATGAAGAGGAATGCTCAACTGCATGTATGGATCTTGTGAATCTTGGAACAAAGAGTCCAAATAGTTTGGTCTCTGAGAGGATTTAGCAATATCAAATGTTGGTTGTAACAGAGGTAAGGATGTCAGCTCAATGTTATTGAGTTCACATAATGTATCATGAAGTGTCCTTTTGAAAGTAGAGGATTTGTGGAGGTTATAATCTTCTACTACCTCTCAACACCAGGCTTGTGGTTGGGTCCAGATTGAGTTATGATTAGAATTCCACATATAAGGACGATGGAAAAAATATATAACAGCGAGTTGCTGAGCCTGTTCAAGTGGTTTCTGCCAAATTTTCCGGGCTTGAATTTGTCGAAGGAATTCATGTCGCCACCAGGAGAGTGGTGCGTACCATTCCAAGAACTGCCATAACATGGATCCTTGTTTGGCTGGATCAGTGAGGACATCATAAACTTCCACAAGAGGAAAAATAATTGCATGAGTATACAGAACTGAAAGACACCAGAGAAACCAAAGTTCCTCTATGCAGAAAGACTCATTAAGGGTGAGTAAAAAAACCGTTGAATTTGGTTAATCGAGAAACAGAATCAAAATCAATCCGAAATATATATTAACCGAACCGATATTTATGGTTAACGGTTAGTATTTTACAAAAACTAATATTAATGGACTGATTTTTATTTTTTAGCTTATAAATTAGTTAATCAAACCAAAACCGATAAATGAACACCCCTATATTTAATTAATTTTATTTTACTCTTTTTTTTATTTTTATTATAATTTTTTATTTCGTTATTTTCATATTTAATTTTTTATATCCTTTTAATTTTCATTTACTTTATAATATTTCAATTTCATTTTAATTTTTTTAAAATCATTTTAGTTAATTTATTAATTTTTCAATATGTATATATTTAGTTTTTTTTTTGTTATTTCTTGATATATCAATTTTTCATTAATTAAAATCAAAATATATTAGAAAAGTTATATAAAATTAATATATTAACTAAAAATTTCAAATAAAATAAAATTTTTAATATACGTGAAAATAATATTTTTAAATATTTTTAGTTTATATTGATTATTTGAACATTATATTTAATTATTATGTTGGATTATATTTGTTTTCTAATTTTAAATTTTAAATATTTTCGACAATTTAACTTTTTTATAAATGCATTTTATAATTATAATGTTTAACCGAAAAATATTGATTATCCGATCCGAAAATTTGAAACAAATGTACTGATTAACCGATGGTAATACAATGATTAATAAACTGAAATTTTAAAAAAACTGATATTAATGAACTGATTTTTTTTGAAACTCATAGACCGGTTTAACCGGTCCATGCTCACTCTACTCATCTCCAACTTTGATTTTTTGTAATGTATTTTTTTTTTCCTTGTTCAATACTTTTTTATTAATACCAATCCTAATATTCTAATATAATAATTTTACAGCCTGATTATTTTATCTAAAATTCTATAAACTTCTATATCCATCTATATACATAAGGTTGCAAACTTGCAATTGTACTATTTGAATAATATGATTGTGTTTTTTTTTATTATAATTATTATAATTATTTCAGTGATTATCTAAGTTAATTTATGTATATATTTATCACAAAAATTTACAATTCATAAAATTGCATTTTTCTTCTCAAAAATGATTTCATAAATTTGTTTTTTTCTGTTTTTATTTTATCGATATTATAAACTTAGAAATTCATTTGTGGCTCCTACAGTCCTATTAATTTTGATAGACGTGGTTTTTTTTAGCCTATATATGCGGCTTTGAATATAATTAATTAGATGAAATTAAGTTTCAAAATTCCAAATAAATTTTCTGAGATTCACAACGAACAAATCAACTGCAAATTTGCAAAATGCTATGAAAAGTTTAATTGAAATGAAACCAGTTCCAAACAAAAACTCAACAAATACAAAAGACAGTAAAAGGAAATTGAAGAATCAGAGCTGAAAGGAGGCCGTTAAACTGTGTGTATATTCATTCAAGAACAACTGAGAAACCAAAAAAAGAAAAAAGGTCGCCATTAAATTAAGAACACCAGTCATATTTTTTTATATACGCCCAAACAGTGAAAAATTAAACGAAAGGTTAGATAATGCCGAACAAAACCGAGAAACCAAGCACGATCAGCCAAAGAATGTGAAGAAGAAGCAACGCCTGAGCGGCGGCTCCATTATTACGAACCTCACAGAAGCCGAATTTGGCCACTTTGGCGCCGGCGCACCGTGCCTCGCCGCAACCACACCAGTAAGTCACGCCATCGACTCCGCACACAGGATCAGTCCGAAAGCACTTCACAGGACAAGACGCAGGCCTCTCCGGTTCGCCGCAGAGATCATGGCCTATAAATCCATGATCTGACGGTAATTTGATGAAATCGGAGTCCGATCTGACGGCCGGAACGAAGCAGAGGCTAAGAATGAGAGAAATCATAAGAAGAATACGCAATGTGGAATTGAAGAAAGGGAAAGGAATCTGGATCATGATTCCTATTCCCTTCTTCTATGTAATGAAACCAAAACTGCGTTTATGGATTTTGAGGGAAGAAATTGATTATATTGGTGTATGTATAATGTAATGTTCTTTGTTGGTGTAAACTCGAATCCGCTGCAATGTTCTTTGTTCTTTGTTTAATGTTCTATTCCTATATTCTTAGTTGTTACCGTTGGGCTAGCATTGCCTTTTTTCTTCCACTAACTCACCCACATTTTCTTTTGTTTTCTTCCTTTTTTTTTTTGTCTTCTCGCCTTGTCTATATATAATTAGATGGGAAAAGGCGAAAAGCTATTAAAATCTCCTTCAATCTGTCTCTCTTGTAATTAAAATATATTTAATATTAAAAAAAATGTGAGTTAGTTATAAAATCAGCCAATCAAGCCTAAACTATAAGATAATTTTTAATTTCAACCTCAACAAAAGAAATTTTGTAATATTAGTTTTAAACTTCAAATGCCCTTTCAATTTAAATAATCCGTCAATTTTTCTGTTAAAATTACGAAAATTTATTTTTTTTTAAAAATAAATTAATTTTTCAATTTTTATCTTATAATTAATATTATTTTAAATTATTAATAATAATTTTTTATTGTTATAATTAATAAATGTTTATAATAATTACCTACAACAAATTAAAATTAAAATTAATATAATTATTAATTTTAGATTAATGAAAAATCAAATTGAAAAATTATAACCACATAACTTTTATTCTTTTAATCATGTTTTGAATAAAATTAAATAACTTTTATTTTTAAAAACAACTCTTATGCAACCGGACAAATTACATTGAAGAAAAAAATACGAATTATTTTTAGAAAATTTTAAATGGTCCAAATACATAATAAAATATGAAAATTTGAAGATAATAAAATTAAAAATAAATATAAATAATCATTATTTTAAAGCTTTAACAATTGAAAAAAATATATTTTATTCATATGGATAAAATTACTTATTTTTTAAATAATTTTTACAAAACAAAATGAATTAACTAAAAAATAAATTATAATTAAAATTTGACATTTTATTATTATTCAATTCGAATTTAAAAATTTCAATAAAATTATCATCAGTTATATCATTCATTCATTTTCCCTATAATGCACAAAATATTTTATATTTCATTATGTCCCTAGATTATTCAATATTTTCTAAAAATAATTGGTATGTTTATTTTCAATTTAATTTACCGGGTTGCATAAGAGTTGTTTTCAAAAATAAAAATCATTTAATTTTATTCAAATTAGAATATTAAAAACTTATATGGTCGTAATTTTTTAATTTAATTTTTAATTAATGTAAAAATATTAGTTATTCTAATTTTATATTTAATTTATTTTAGATAATTATTACAAAAATTCATTAATTATAATGATAAAAGTTATTATTAATTTTAAATAATATTAACTATAAGATGAAAAATTGAAAAAATAATTTAAAAAAAAATTAAATTTTGTTAGTTTTAATGGAAAAACTAACGGAGTTCCTAAATTGAAAGAACATTTGAAATTTGAAACCAACATTACAAGAATTTTTTTATTGGATCTAAAATTGAAAATTACACTATAATTTAGGCCTGATTTTGTAATTAACACTAATATATCAAAATACTTTGAATTAAACTTTTATCAACTCTAATTTAATAGCACTAACGTTATATTAACACATGGCAAAATATGTCACATCATCAACACATCGGCGCCACATGTATTTTTAATCTAAAAAAAATTAAGGGCACTTTAGTACTCTAAGAAATACTATGAAGAAAATATTAAGAGCATTTTAGCTGCCTTGAAAAAAGTTAAGACCATTTTTGAAATAATTAAAAAAATTGTTATGTAGAAAATATTTTCTTAATTTGTTTAAAATACATTTTGTATAAGAATATATAATTTAGAATTATAGTCAATGTATAAATTAAATTAAGATATTAAGAGTTTTGAATATTCAATTCATTTATTTTAAAAAAAAAATTATATTGGCTCACAAATTTAAATATTTATTAATTATAATATTTTAGCTAGTTAATAGTATTTAATTTTCATATCATATGCTTACCTTTTTTTTTTTCAATTTGATTGGTATATTTATTGTCTTTTATTATTATCGATAAAGCACAGAATGGTTTTTATCGAAAGAGAAGGAGAGCAGGCTAATCTGTAGCGTGAGATCCGATCGAATGGGTAGATCTTGCAAGAGAAAGAGCCCGGTCGGACCAGGCGTAAGCACTCCGAAGCTTAAGTTAGTAGCTTTTAGAGAGAGAATGCTTAGAGATAGAATGCTAGAGATTCAATAATTGGTGCTATCATTGGCTGGGCTATTTATAAGAGACAGTTGAGGGGCACTTGAGTGCTTGGGATATGACAACTGGCAGTCAGAGTAGGTATGGGGCGAAGTGACTGGGAACAGATGATGGGTATGGGCGCTATCTTGTGTCAGACGGCTGATGGGACTGGCAGTCACATCAGCTGATCGGGCGTGTACGCTGCCTTGGAGCTCACGCCTGCTACCTTTCTGCTATTGGGCCTTGGGCCTTGCCAACAGACTGGGCCGACTGGATGGGCCTTTATGCAAATGATATTTGCAGTGTTATCACTTGTCCCCCCTCAAACTGGTCCGATCGGGCATAGATTGCCTTGAGTGAATCCGTTCGGATGATGCGGGCTTTTAGCTGTTCCGCTCGGGAAACGTACGTTGGCGGGACTTTTGAATTTTGCACGACACTTTTTCTGAAGGGACACGCCTATTCATACAACTGTCTTCATTCAATGCTACGCGTGCTCCGAGGGTGACGCTTCGTTCTTCATACAGTCTTTATGTCTTTGGTACACGTGGCGTGCTGTTAGTGGCGAGACGGTTGGCGTGCCGTCGAAGTTTTGCCTATAAATAGGGTAATTCCTGTGCAGTTTTCTCTTCACTTTTGCAATCCTTAGCGAAGCTCTGCCAAAATTCTTTCTTGCTCTCTTCCAGCATACCCCTTTCACTTATTTTTGAAAATTTTCCAAGTTACCCACTATCAAGTAAGTACCTCCTTCGCCTTGCTCTTCAATTTCTTCCTTTGTTTTTAATTTTTTATCTGCATTCATTCCCTTTAGAAGTTAGGGATTTGCATTTTTCCTCCCCTTTTTTCGCCAAGGATGGCTTCTAGCAGCGGACAATCACTGGACAGCAGCTTCATGGAGGGATACAGAGATAAGCTAGCAGTTGAGTTGTGTTCTCGATTGACCCCTGGGGAGGTGGCTGAAATCCCTGCTAAATATGGCTTCCCAGATGACATATCTATAATGCGGTGCCCCGACTCCATGGCGGTGACGGAGGGGCCCTTTGGAAAGGATAATAATGAATGGTTCATCTGCCACCTTTGGAGCCTAGATGCAGGCCTGAGGTTCCCGTTAGGCGCCTTCGAGATGGCGATACTGGAGGGATATGGGATCGCCTTAAATCAGTTGCATCCGAACGGGTGGAGGTCAGTGGCCTGCTTTAAAATCCTCTACAAAATAGAGGGGGTGGCTCCGACTCTAGATCTCTTTACCCATTTCTTTTACATATCGGATCGGAGCGACGGGACAGAATATTTCTTCACCAGCCGCCCAAAGAAGAAGCTTGCGTACATCCCCACCTCAATGAAGGGGTACAAGGAGAGATACTTTCTGGTGGGGATGATTGGCGGATTTGGGGTGCGGCTCACCCGATCGGCTGGGGCCAAAGTCTTGAAGGACCTAGTTGCTGGTCAGCCCATGTATGAGGCCGATATTAAGAAATTAATAGACGCCGTGAGGAGGCATGGAGAGCCTTACCAGTCTAGTTTTCTCCTGACCACACTATTTGGCTCTTCCAGCTCTGAAGCTGCCGAGAATGCAGAACGTGAGCATTAGTATTGGAGTAGAGGGGATAACATAGATTGTTACTCATGCATTGCATTGCATTTTATTTGTTATTTTTTTGAAAACTTATCTTGTTTGTGCTTATTGTAGCTGCGATGGCTGTGGGAATGACATGTCACAGCGTATCCTTGGTCGGGCCGTTGCCAAGAGAGAGGCCGATCGGAAGGCCAAGGAGGAGAGGAAAAGGCGGAAACTCTTGCCTACCTCGGAAGTGCACAAACTACAGTAAGGCGCTTCTTTCGTTGTTGCTTCCATTGCTGCAATTCCGATCTCTGCTGCTCCTCCTGCGGCTGTTACTGCTATGATTGCCCCAGCCGCTCGCCAATCTCCAGTCGGATTAAGTCCTTCGATGCCTCATCCAGAAGTAGGGAATCAGCCTCTCCGCCGCCGAAAGGTGATGCTCCGTGATGAGTCAGAGGAAGAAGAGATGTCTGGGGATGTCTGCCCTCCCGACATCCAAACTTTGGGGGGAATGGCCCAAGGGAGACCGGCGTGGGTGGATGAGGCCGCATGGAAGTAGGCCGAGGAGGCCACCAGGAAGAGGGCTACTGATGTGGCGGCCAAAGGCAAAGCTGTTGTGCCGAGCGAGCTAACTCGGCGTCCAGATAGGCTACATGTGCCGTTGAAGGAGTGCTTGAAGGAGAACTTCGGCAGTAACTGGTCAACGGGCGATAAACTAGTTGCCAGCTTTCTCTGTCCGGGGATCCTGCAGGAAGATGATTTCAAGGTCATGGGGGATCCTAGCTCACTCAGCCGAGAGCTTAGCTTGTTTAACCAACATGCTCTGGAGGTGAGATTAGGCCCCTTCTGAGATTTTTATTGCCTGAGAGTTGGCTAAACTCGCCTTTGCTGATGTTATTATTTTCTTTTTCTTGTAGTTGATCAAGAGGGGTCAGCATTTACACGGCATAGGCACCTTTTTGGAGGCACGAGCAAAATAGGCCAACAAGGCGAGGGGGGAGGCCATTGCCCAATGCGAAGCCATCCAGAAAGAGAACTCTGCCCTTCGCCTTGAGAGATTGGACCTTTAAAAGGAAACGTTTGCTCTCCGTGGGGTTGTGGTGGATGTTAGGAAGGAGGCCACTCGGCATGCTCAGGAGCTTAAGTCGCAGCTGGTCGAGGACAATCGGCTGAAGGGTGAGGTGGCACGCCTGACAGCCGACAACGCTCAATATTAAAAATTTGAAGAAGAGGTGACTAGATCGAGCGCCGAGTGTAAGCTTCTGGGCACTGAGAAGGCTAAGGAGCAAGAGGAGAAAGGCAAGGCGCTGGGGAGTGTGACCGGCTGCGCGCCACTCTGGCGAACAAGGAGGCATCTTAGGAGAGGAGGCTTGGAGAGGAGCTTGCCTCTCGAGAGGAGCAGCTGCTTGATCAACTGGGTGAGGCTAAGGCGAAGCTACTATCTCGGCTGATCTATAAGGCTGGGAGGTGCTTTCCTGGCGCTGACCTCAACTGGATGGAGGACCCAATGGCTCTGCCTGATTCGTCATCGAGTGATGATGAAGGGGATGCTCCTAGAGAGGGAGCTACTGAACAAGTTACTTCGCCTGAGGTTCGTGAAGACGCATCCTTTGTAGCCGAAGTTGGAGCATCTCCGCTGGCTGTGCCTGTCTCCGAAGGTGTGGCGGAGCCTTCTCAGCCTACCTCCAACCCTTCTCAGGCTTTAGCCGAGCCGAACGCGTGACCACCCACCGATCCTCCAGGCGACATACAAATTGTAAATGTAAATAGTTAGCATAGAAACTTAGATTAGTTTTGCTCTTGTATACTTCATTCTTTGTACAGATTTCTTATAGATTTGTACTGTATATGATTCATTTAAATAAAGATAAATTTTTCATAATTTGCAAAATTCTATAGTTATCTATTCACAGATCTTCAAATAACTTGTAAAATTGCATAAAATTTGCTAAGTTCAAATATAGCTTGCTAAAACGCATGTGTATTGCTAAATTGAAAAGTACTAACGAATCTCATATACTTCCTGAATTGGAATATTTCATTGAGTCTAGTGACCAATTTGCCCAATCTAGTTTAGAGTAGATGATCAGTCGGTCATCTGGAATAACTCTTAAGTCAGACTTAGAATCAAGCGAATAGTCTCGTTCATCAAGTTAGTATTTGATGTGCACTTTGGTTCGTGACCGTTGCACAACATTTGTCTTGGGAGAAACGTTTGCCTTAGTCTAACTTAAGTGTTTGCATCTTGGATTCAGGATAGGCATCGATTCTAGCGAATGAGTCAGCGCGATCAAAGCGTGTTCCGTATCTTTGGATCGGAGCATGGCCGATCCTAACGGACAAGATTGATATAAGGTTCGTGTTTTTTGTATCTTCGAATCAGGATGATCGTCGATCCTAATGGTCGAACTGTCGAAAGTTTTGCTTCTTTCCGTATCTTGGGATCGAGAATTGCATCGACCCTAATAGTTTTTCTTTAAGTTGTTCCGTATTTTTGGATCGGAAATTGCATCAATCCTAATGGTTGTTTTGTACCTGTAAAGAAGTGAGTTCCAACTTTCGCATTTTTGGCTCGGGACGAGCGTCGAGCCTAGCGTATAAGTTGTGATATGCAGACTCTTTTGTAGAGAGCAAGAAGAATTTAGAGAAGAATCTCTTTAGTGATGGATTGCAATTGGTATATTATTACAAAAATTTGAGGGAGCTTGATCCGCACAACTACTTGACGCTTTGCCAGCTCGGGGTGTATGCTCGGTCAGAGTTCATCCTCTCCGGGTCGTCTGCGGGCGCTGTGGCCCTCTGACCCTCGGCGCTCGGTCAACAAGCCTCTTTTTGCCGTTTGATCGTCATGATGTAAGCCTCCCAAGATGCCTTTTGGTTGCCTCTTACTATAGCCATGCCCTCTCCAGTTGGGATTTTCATCACCATGTAGTGCACACTCGTGACAGCTCCTGTTTGAATGAGTAGCGGCCTGCCAAAAATGGCATTATAGGCAAAGGCTATATCAATCACCATAAAAGTTACCTTACAGGTGTGAGCTATTGTCTCTTGGCCGAGCTTGATGAAGAGCCCTAGGGATCTGATCATCGGGACAATAGCGTTGCCAAGTCCGATTAGTGGTGTGGCATTCGGCTTCAATTCCTTGATCGGCAATCCCATTGCTTGGTATGCCTGCAGAGTAAGCACGTTGACTGCGCTGCCGTTATCCACCAGGATCCTTCGTACATCAAAATTGTTGATGCGGGCTATGATGACAAATGCATCTTTATGAGGAAATATGACATCTCGCGCATCCTCGCTGGATACGGTGACTGGCATGGTCTGTTCAGCCGTCTGGGAGAGATATACTCCCTTGCCCTTTATCTTCTTGGAGAGTTCCTCTGCATAGGATGATCCCCCGGTGATCACATTTATTGCCCCTGCGTATGGCCTGCTCGAGCTTGCACTCCTTTGATCTCTGCACTCGTTGCCATCCTTCGAGCCATAGTCGTCACCCTCGAGATTCGGCCGTTTGCAGGGACTTGCCCCTCTAGCCGATCCGACGAATTTTTTGAGGGCTCCTTTTCGCACAATCCACTAAATCTCCTTCTGTAGTGAGTAACACTCATCAGTCGTATGACCGACGTCTCTATGAAACTCACAATATTTGCTATGGTCCCTCTCATGTCTGTTCCGATCGGATAACCTCTTGGGCCAATTGGCTCTCCAATGGTTCTTCTTAATCCACATCAGTACTCTTGCTGGGTCGGCATTGAGTGGAGTAAAACCTGGGGGCGAAATGTCATCCGTGTGATCGGACCTTCCCCGTCCAGATTCTTTTCGCTTGCCCAGGTATCTCGAGCTTGCGTCCCTGCCCGCGCTACGTCCTATCCGCTCTGATGCTGGAGTACTGATGAATGGTCGTCCGTCCAGGTGTTGCAGTCTGTGCATTACGCTTGTCTTTCTTCCCCTACTGGATCTTAGGGCGTCGTCCAGCTGTATGTACTGCCTGGCCCTCTCCATCAGGTCAGAAAAATCAACCGGGGGCCTTGTGGTTATAGATTCGAACAGAGGGCGGTTAATGGTGCCCCCGGCTAAAGCAGTCGTAGCCATTTTCACGCTAACATTTCTCACCTCGGACATTGTGGCCTGGAACCTATCGATGTAATCTTGAAGACTTTCATCGGCCCGCTGGTAGAGGTTACACAGATCACTCACCGACTTTGGTGAGCGTGTCTGCACTATAAACCGTACGGTGAATTGCTCCTTGAGCTGTCTGAAGGAGGTGATTGACCCCTGAGGTAACTCATGGAACCAATTCAAGGCATCTCCTCCTAAAGTGGTGGGGAAAATACGGCAGGCGATCCTCTCGTCATAGGTGTAAACCTGCACCTTAGTCAAGTATTCAGTTAAGTGAATGGTGGGATCAGTTTTACCTGTGTACTTGTCCATCACCACGTCCCTCCACTTGGGAGGCAGCTCAGACTCCACAATCTCTCTGCAAAATGGGGATGGCGTATTCCTGCAGGTGTTTCCCTCGAACATACCCCTCTTGGAGCTTGCTAGGCCAAACCACTTGAGCTTTTGCTTGAACCACCTATCTTCCTTGCTCATGGCCATGGAGGTAGACTCGTGCCTTGACCTTCTGGAGCGGCTGCGGTTGGGAGTACACATGAGATTTGCTGGGGAGGTAGGTGAAGTCTTCACTTGTGGACGTTATCCCCTTCCCGTTATTGCGTCTCCCTGGGGTCTCGATGAATAGTCTCCCTGTATCATAAGCTCGTGGCTCATTAATGGATATTCCCCTGCTTCTTCTCTTTCTGAAGTCTTCGTCCATGAAGTCTATTCCATGGTCTCTTTCGGAGGTTACCGACATTTTCCCTTTTTGATCGTTTGGGCAATGCTCTTTGTGAAGTCACTAAGAAGAGCACGCATGTCCTTGACAGTAACAGGGGTATCTTCTGGTTGCCTCAGAATGGCATCGTTGAAATCGGGAACAAGGTTGGCACTAGTTGGGGACCTGGGAGATATCTCCTTCCTTCTTAAGGTTCCTGATCTGGCGTGGCTGCCGCCATCATGACCATATTCCATGGGGGATGCGTCATCGTTGGATCTTGAGTTAGCCATGTCTCTCAATGAAAGCACCAAATGATAAAGCACAGAATGGTCTTTATCGAAAGAGAAGGAGAGCAGGCTAATCTGTAGCGTGAGATCCGATCAGATGGGTAGATCCTGCAAGAGAAAGAGCGCGGTCGGACCTGGCGTAAGCACTCCGAAGCTTAAGTTAGTAGCTTTTAGAGAGAGAATGCTTAGAGATAGAATGCTAGAGATTCAATACCTGGTGCCATCGTTGGCTAGGCTATTTATAAGAGACAGTTGAGGGGCACTTGAGTGCTTGGGATGTGAAAACTGGCAGTCAGAGTAGGTATGCCGCGAAGTGACTGGGAGCAGATGATGGGCATGGGCGCTGCCTTATGTCAGACGGCTGATGGTACTGGCGGTCACATCAGCCGATCGGGCGTGTGCGCTGCCTTGGAGCTCACGCCTGCTACCTTTCTGCTATTGGGCCTTGGGCCTTGCCAACAGACTGGGCCGACTGGATGGGCCTTTATGCAAATGATATTTGCAGTGTTATCAATTATTATTATTATTATTATTATTATTATTATTATTATTATTATTATTATTATTTCACACTATAACTCACTTGATAATTTAAATTAATTGAATAATTGTTTAATACACACTTATTTAATAATTTTTTTTTTGTTACCAACAAATATTTATTAATATCTCATAATTTTTACATATGTCTCTAATAAAGGGTCAATTTCACTCATGGTCACTCAACTTATCACTTATCGCGCAAAAGTAACCGACTTTTTTTTTCTTACTTAAATGTCACTGAACTTTTAACATTATTGCACAAAAGTCATGTTTACCGGAATCCGGCGACGACCCTTGCCGGATTGATGACTTTTTTGCAAAAATGTTAAAAGTTCAGTAACATTTAAGTTGAAAAAAATAAAAGTTAATTACTTTTGCGAGATAAATGATAAGTCTAGTGACCGTGAGTGAAATTAATTTAAATGTAGCATTTGTTGAACTTATCAGTCCGGCAAAAGTCGTCGCCGGATTCCGGTCAACATGACTTTTGTGCAATAATGTTAAAAGTTCAGTGACATTTAAGTAAGAAAAAAAAAGTCGGTTACTTTTGCGCGATAAGTGATAAGTTGAGTGACCATGGGTGAAATCAACCCCTCTAATAAATGTAAGAATAAAAAAGATAATTACAAATAAATTATATAGCTTCAAGAATATTTATTAATTAATTTTTCTTTAGTGAATGCAATATTGAATTTAAGAGCGTGGTTACATAATATAGCAAACTTATTAGCAACCGAGCCAATTTGTAAAGAAAATTCATTACACTTCTTAATCCTTTTTTCAATTTTACTATTAAAAGTTAATTTTATGATTCCAATAAAAAAATAATAAAAACAATAAAAGGATTACTACATTATTTGGGAATATAGAAAAAAATGTCTTTAAGGTTTTTCCTATGATACTATAATGTCATTAATATTTTTCTAAAAATACTAAAATGCTACTAATGTTTTTCTTATAATACTAAAATACTAAAATGCTACTAATGTTTTTCTTATAATGCTAACATACCCTTAATATTTTTCTTAGGGTGCTAAAATTTCCCTAATTTTATTTTGAATTTAAAAAATACTTGTGTCGATGACGTGGCAAGTCAACTGTAAATTTACACCACATCAGCATTATTAACTTCGAGTTTACGATGGTTAGCTTTAGGGACATTTTAATACTTTTTGTTAACATTAGAGGTATTTTTATTTTAAAATTTGGCATTTTAATACTTTAGAGACAATGTCAAGCATTTTAGTATCTTTTTCCTAATTATATATATGCTTTGGAAAAGTGTAATGTAATAATTTCACTTTATCTCGATACAATGTTATCATTAAACTTCAAAAAATGGAGCAATGTTCTTCCTCTATTAACTATCTGTTAAAATTCACCAATTTTCATCTGTTGATGCTACAAGAAAATTAAGTTTTAATGACCATATTTCAATGAAGTCATAAAATTCTTATCATTATAGATACAATAGTACAAAAGAAATATAATCTGGTCGTTAAATTTTAATTCTTTGTGTCATTTAATGAAGTAATATATCCAGGTCTTTAAAAGCTCAAACATCTGGAGGTTGTGAGCCAAACTTTAGGAAGGAAATGAGTGACCTTATTTTTCCATGAAAGTCAATTGCAAAGTTATTCAAAATGAAATAAAAGGCCTTCTTTTAACACTAACATCCCTTAAAAATAAATTGAAACCAAAAAGTTCTAAACTAAAAATCTATTATTGGTAGTCATGTTTTGAATTACTGTAGTTTATGATAAATCAATGAGATAAAAATCAACCGCGTTAAATGGGAACATTAGTGAGTCATGTTTTGAATTACTGTAGCATTAACCTGTATAACATTAGTCTGTATTATAATATACTGTATTTGGTACCAAACTATATTACCCTATAATATTTTATACTACATTTGGTACATAATGTCGTACTGTATTATTTTTAAAAAAATTAAAAATAAACAAATAAAATTATTTTTGTGGTTAGTAATTTGGTAGAGTTGTCGCCTACAATACCAAATTAACCAACTGCACTAATAAAAAATGTAGTTAGTGACAAGAAAGATCGATCCCACAAGGAGCTAGTATGCATAAATACGCACTAAAATCGACAAATAAATTAAAAGATGGGATTTTGTGTGTGAGAAAATTGGATCAAATCTATAAGAAATAAATTAATTAAAATACTAAAAATAAAATCAGAATAAAGAAACTTCAGAATCAAGCACATCCACCATTAACTTGATTTGTTCATCGACACCAACGATAGTTAATCGCACTTCAAATATTCGTCATGATATCAATATCTGTCCTTCCTTATGATTAATAGAATAAAAACATGTATCCTACTCTATTCTTGCTATCCAATAACATTAGATACGATCTAACGTCTAATTAAATAACAACTATATGATCTAGAAGAACAAACAAGCAAGACAATAAAACACAGAGTGTTATGTTTAACCTAGATGATTTTCCTTCCTGAATTTATTGAATCTAACGTAGTAAACAATATAATTCAGATGCTACTAATGGTCAAAATTCCCATACAATTACGGATATAGGTTCTCAATCTAGTAATAGATTATTCAACTCAACAAACTAATTGTGCACTTAGCCATTCAATCAAATAATCAGAAAATTAATATAGAAGAAAAATCAATACTTGAATGAAGCAATTGGAATTAAATAAGCCAATGTCTCACAAATCAACAATTAATGGTTTCTGTAGCCTTCAACCGAGATAGAGAGTTTAGCTACAAGCCATAACAAAATAACGAAGAACAAGATTTTTTAGAATTCAAAATGAAATCCCCCTCCAAAACAGAACAGCCTTGCCCTTTTTTAAAACTCCTTCCCCTGTTTTTCCATAACTGATCCACAAACAAAAAGCCTACAAAATCTCCTCAAATGTGACAACTATATTTCCATAAAAATGTGGTTCTTTAAAATAAAATAAAAGGACTTCTAATGCACATAAAAGACTGATAATCCAGCTATAATTCCGCATGCCAGGTCTGTAATTTGGTTCCCAAAATAGACTGCACGTGCACCCAACTTGCTCTGCTCTTGGAAAACTAGAATTTTCAGACAATCACGTATAGCAAATTCAAGCCCGATTCTGACCTTGATGTAGTCAGTATCTCGCAAAAGTCAAAGCATAAAAGTTGTAGAGCTGTTTCTCCTAATTCCATAGTATCTTGAATCACCTCATTTGGAGTCCGTATGGAAGAGTTATGCCCAAATTACTCTGCTATGTCCATAATGCCAAATAATTGCTCAATTATCTTTATTTTGCTATTTATATTTCCAATCAGCTCCTAAATCAAAATAACAAATTAATGAGTATATTTATTCATTAAATCAACACAAAGTACTGATCATTAAGGGTAAAAAAAATAACATTTTGCATTCACATCATAATTTAAATAAAAAAATGATTATAAAATATAATTTTTGATATGCAGGAACTTGGCATGGAAATTGACCCAAAATTTCAAGAGAATGTTGCCACTGCAGAGAACTGGCAGAAGGCACTCAATAAGGTGCTTTCGATCTCCTAATTTTGTTTATTCTTCCTAATTTTGTTGATTAGATTAATAATTTTCAACATTTCATTCACAACAGCAAATCTCAAAATTGAATAATTGAACAAAATCCCAACAAGCGAATTTAAATTTTGCATGAATTTCATGAAAAAAACTCAATCAATAGATCACAAATTAAACTATTAAATAAAAAAAAATAAAAGAAAAATTTAGGGCAATTGAATTTAAAAAGTGATGGAGTCTGGATACGCCCATAACTCTCAATATGGATCCGAATCCATATATATATGGGAATTACATAGATATGGAAAGAGCTCCATATCATGTCTTTTAATTAAAGGGATTCTTCCCTTAATTATAGGAAGAATTTGAAAAGGGAAGTTACTATATTTATGAGTGTAACTTCCCATTAATTGCGTAGCTGCAACATTAATTGTGTAACTGCCATATTGGGAATTTAATTCCCATAATGTTGCATTAACCTATTATGGAGAATGTGACTCTATAAATAGGTTGGGTTTTATAATGGAAAACAAGTAGAGAATTTTTCCTATACTGAAACTCTGTCTCTCCCCAGCTTTTCACTCCAAATGGTTTTTAGACTATGGTTTAACTACCTTTATCCCGTTCGTGAATATCAGCCGGATCAGTGACGCCAGAAGGGATCCTTGTTAATGCTTTCGCCAAAGTATATGTGCTATAAGAGGTAGGTAGCATATAACTTGATTATGTTACCTTCAAATATGCATATGGCATGTTATTTTTCCTTCATTGGTACTAAAGCCAAAATTTTTGGCGTCCTGGCATGTGGCTAAAATTGGATCTAAAATTTTATGTGTAAAATTGGTAGATCTAGGATGCATGAACACAATATATTTATTTTTGTGTTAAAATATATATTTGTATATATTTTCAGGTCTAAAATCGTGTATGTGTACACCGTAATTCAAGGGGACGAATATGAGTGTTCAAAACACTATACTAAAAATTGGATTTTATGATATTTGACCATACCATTGAAATCATGGACCCCGAAAACCCCCCATCGGCAGAAATTCGAAGCTCAGAATTCATCAGGAAAGCGGTGCGTGGATACCACGCGCCGCCAGGCGTTGGGCGCGTGTGTGTAGGCGGTGGCCCATACGCACGCAAATGCAGGTCCACAGTGATGCATCATTATTGACACGTGGCCCAATCGGATTTTTCCATGTGGCTGACCCAGATCAAGCCACGTGGCGAAGACGTGTCCACAAGGCACCACGTGGGCGTCAGGTGGACCAATCAGGGGGTGACACATGGACGAATGAAGTCATGCCACATGTCGAGCCATGTCAACATAGTGATGTGTCACTGCTACCACGTGGCCTGATAAGTTGCAATTATACTAATATTTTAGATTAATTCTTGGCATAATTATGTGTTTTATTTATTTAATTTTAATATTAATTAGTTAGTTTTTGTCTTTTTATTAATTTATAATGTTTTTATAGCTTTTAATAAGATTTGTGATGTTTTCAGGTGTTTTATTTTAATCTGGAGCTAAATTAGAGGTTTGGGGTTGATTTTAGAAGGAATTGGTGAAAGAGGGCAAAATTTGCCTAAAGCACAGCCGTGCTTTTCAATAGCACAACTGTGCTTTCGAAGGGAGCGCGCATCAGTGTGAACAGCCGATGACACAGCTATGCTTCCTGGCAAAGCACAGCTGTGTCACGCAGCAGGAGGCGCGCGCACACGGAGCAGCGACGAGCAGTTTCTCGCCCAACAGCACAGCTGTGCTTATGCGAGAAGCACAGCTGTACTGCACCTTTTCCCACTAGTTATCGCACACACGACGCAACCCTAAAAGCGCTACTTACTCACGAACACAGCTGTGCTTTATGAAAGCACAGCCGTGCTTTTCTTCTGATTAAAATCAAAGCGCCGTTCATCTTAAAGGGGCTGGTTAGACTTAGTTTTGATTTTTTTAAGTTTCCAGCATTATTTTTATTTTATTTTAGGTTTTAATTTTTATTTTAATATGCTGTTTTAGTTTAGATTTAATTTTGAATTTCATTTTTGTTCTTAATTAATTTAGATCAATTTAGCTTAGATTTATATTTTGGGGATTCAAGTGGATTCCAAGGTTGAAGAACAAGAGCTTCAAGATCTATTTTCTCTCTGATCAAGGGTGTATTCTAAACTTTAATTTTCCACATTTTATATTTATATTCTTGATGTTAGAGTAATTATTCATGCTTAGGAGTTCTTGAATCATATTTGTATTTTGGATATTTGAATTTAATGAATATTTTCATGATTTCTTTTATTTCTCTCGTTATGTTTTCTGCATTTATAATGATCATTGGGTTTGGTTATGATTCAGTCCGGAATGATGATTGATTTCAAATCTGATTTTTGTTGTAATTTGTTTATGCTCAGTTTTCTTTTATTTTTGATGTATCTTTTAGACGACTCTATTTGGGAATCTAGAAATACAGAATTTTATGATTTAAAATTAGAGTGAGGAGTGAAATATTTGAGTTCTAGGTTATTTGACTCCGTATTGGGAAAATAAACCGAACTTAGGATTTTAGACCCGTGCATAGGCTAGTTATGTGGCTGACTCGGGTTTGGGATGTCATATAATTAGAGTGGCTGACTCCAGATTGGGAAGCTTGGGTTTAGTTGGGTTGTCCAGAATTTCATGTTTATATTGTTTTACCAATTTCCAATTACATTTATGAGGATAGAATTTCCTAAGCATTTAATTTCATCCTTGAGTAATTTCTTGATGAACAATTTTATATTTAATTGTTAAGTTATTTTCTTGCTTAGCTTAGTTTTCTCCACCAAACAAATCGGGGACATCTCAAATTCACTCATCTATAGATATTTAACGTGATAATTCTTTTTCCCTTGGGTACGATATTCGCGGGTCTTTAATTATACTCGCTATATTACTTGTCGATTCAGTACACTTGCTGAGCACCGATCATGGCCTAATCGGCAGGTGTCAGGCTACGTGGCAATGACGTGTCCACTGTTTCAACATTGGCGATAGGTGGACCAACCATATTTCGACACGTGGCTCACTGTGGTTGTGACACGTGGCGGGATAAGTGGGAGACGCGCATGGTGCACGTGATGGCGTATGGGTGCATCATCACTTCCTTTGGCGGTGTATATAGGCACGAGCGGCTTTCTCCGACCACCGAATCAGCTCTGATTTTTTACAGAACCATTTTTAAAATATTTTTGATTTTTTGAATTTTTTTCCAAAATTTTTTAATGACCAGAAAATAAATTCTTATTTTTAAATTATTAAAAATATTATAAAATTATAGAAAATGTGTTTTCTGCCTTTAAATAATTTTGAGAAATATTTTTTTTGAAAATTTTTTGTGGATCTGTCCTTATTGTTGATTAAAAATGTGTTTCAATCATATGAGTTTATACATTAGTGTATTAACTACATTTTGTTTCTGTGATGTCTTGCAGAAATGGTGATGATAAGGACTCCTATGGTTCATTGCACTCCATTTGGGATTGTTTTAAGAAATGAAAAAGTGCGTTTAGTAAGTAACATAAGAATGCGAAGGAAGATCCGAGCTGATGACATTGATGCAATAGTGCATCACATAATGTTTATGCATGAAAAAATACAGGAGTGCATTTGGTTAGGTGGTTTATATATGGGAAAGGATGATAGAGTCCTGATCAAAGCGTTGACTGAATCATTTGTATATCATTCAGAGCTCAGTGAGTTATTGGAAACTACCTGATACATTGGAGATAGAATTTATAGAAAATCTATCATTCACTTTTTGGCTAGAGTTGCCAAAAGAGGAGTGTTGAGGAGCAATACTACATCTGTGATAAAATTGAGAAGTGGATGTAGTGTGCATCATCTATGGCTTCATCAACAAACTTATGAGTTACTAGATGAATTGATGAAGATGGTCAAAGAATTAGTCCCAGTGTCAAGAAAGATTTTGCGAAAATCTCGACTTCTATATTAGTTAATATGAGTGTCAATCTTGGTTAGTGTTTAATTTTATTAAAAATGATTTATGTTTCCTATTGTTATTTAACATAAGTGTCATATTTTGGATTATTGGATTTTATCTATTAGTTAAATGAATGCGTTTATTTATTATTATGGTATTTGACTTTATCATAAATGTGTTTGTTTAACTGTTAATTGCCTTGCATTATTTTATGAGTAAAATAATTGCATGTTTATTAAGTAGAGGCTTAATAAATTAAAATCAATATTATTTTCCTCTTAAGTTTGAGAACTTAATAATCCAATAATTCAAATTTACTATGCATGAAATTTTAACTTGTAAGGATGTATATTAGGACTTAGAGGGTAATTGGATACTATTAGTAGCCTTTTTGAATTGAAGCCTAATAAAAAGCTTTACTAGGTTATTATTTCAGATGCGTAGTAAATAACATGTATTGCCTTATTTCCTTTAAAATTATGCAACATTGTTCCATTTAAGATCAGAGGATCTTAATGGATATTACTTTTAAGTCAATTCTTGTCGAACTTAATAAATGTATTAAGATGAATGGTGGCAATTATGACATATGGAGTATGAGAATCCAGTATGTGCTTGAAGAGCAAGAGGCTCTTGAACCCTTAAGTTTGGTTATGGCTAAACTTGAGAATAGCACTACATCACAGTATAGGCAGGACCGAAATGCCTATATGGCATGGAAAAGAGAACTCCACTGCCACATCATCTAGCTAAGTGCAACGCATGATGATATCAATAAGCAGTTCCACAAGTATCAAAATGCAAAGGATTTGTGGCTCGCTTTGAGGGAAAAGTTCAGAGGTGTGTCTCTAACTAAGTTTTTTATCATTAATGATCAAATTTGATACATACCTGAAGATGTCTGATTATTCGATGCGAAAACATCTATAAGAGATTAAAATGATAAGTGAGCTTAGTAAGGTTGGTCATAAGTTGACTGATGAGCAGCAGGTCTAAGCTATTATTCTTTCCTTACCCAAGAGTTAGGAGCATGTGAGATGCAACTAACTCATATGGACAAGCATTGAGAAATTTAAGGATGTCACTTGTCATGTGGAGCTTGAAAATTACTATTTAACAGTAATTAAAGTCAATATCGAAGTGCATTTGGCACAGTCCCATTCTGATAGAATGAGTTCTAATCGGAACAATAAAAGAAGGCTCAAAAGTAGGGATCAGGAAAAGGCTCGGGAGCCTAAAAAAAGTAAAAGATAAAATAGAATCACTATAGGTCTAAAGGAAAAAAGAAAGTAAATGTTTCAAAAGTGAAATGTTTAAATTGCCTACAGAAAGGACACTATGCAAAAAGGCTACAATGTGCCCAAACAGATGCACTATTCTGACTCAAGAGTGAGTGGAATTTATGTATCTAGTTCTGAATTTCATCCTTTGTGGGTGATATATTCAAAATCAATGGACTATGTAATAAGGGATCGAAATACCTTTGTTAAGAGTTCTGTTTCTGTTCTTGCTTTATTGAAATTTTATTAAGAGTTCTGTTTCTGTTCTTGCTTTATTGAAATTTGTTTTCAATTTACATTTTGAGGATAACAGTACATGCTTATGCTTAAATGATGATTATTATGGTTCTGGTTAAGTGCTAAATGATTTTATTGTTATGGATGTGCACCATGACTATTTGAAGAAAATAAGTTTTTTTTTAATTCCTTCTTTTTCACATAGTTATAAGAATAATGTGAAATTATGGCATGTTAAATTAAACACTGTAATTTCAAAACTCACTTTTTTATCTTAAAATAAAATTTTAAAATATTTCTAAAACACATTTTTATTTATTTTTAATAAATAAATTTTGACAAAGAAACTATCACTTCCAACTTTCATTTTTGCCTATAAACAGGCACAATTAATTTCTTTATTGGGTAATCCTGATATAGGCTGCCTCGGGACCCGGTGTCTACAGTAGCCCTATTAAAAATGGAAGCTAAATTTATCGCTTTTACAGTTGCAGTACAAGAGATAGTTTGGCTAAAATGGTTTGTGAGCTATTTAAGAGTAACTGCCTCAGAGGTACTAGTGACAGTCTACAGTGATAGTCAGTTATTGATAGCTTATCGTAGAGTTAAGCATATCGATATTAAGTATCAATATACAAGAGATATTGTTGCACGAGGAGAAGTGAACTTACAGTATGTTTCTACGCATGCAGATCCGTTGAGTAAACCTGTAACGAGAGATGTGTTTTGAGAAACACATTAGATCTCGAGATTTGCGTAGAATTTAATTGGTACTATTATATTTTAATATATAATCCCTTAACGTTATTATTTGTGAATAATAACCAAAGTTCATTGTTGGCAATACATGAGTGTGAATGTTTATGTGTAAACATGTATTGTTATTTATATGTGATTAAGTATATTGGACAGAAAAGTAGTCCACTCACAAGGGTGTTTACCTTAGTTTTGTCAGTGAGTTGGCAAAAACTAAGATAAGGCAAATTTTGAACATATGAGATTGCTCGAGAGCCTGTTCAAAATCAAAGTGCCGTCTTGCAGAAATTACAAGATTTATCTTATTAAGGTGCGAGATAAAGACATACATAAAGTTGTATAATTCTGTCCAAAAAGTCAGAAGTAGTCCTTAAGTAAGCGGACTAAAGTTGGATGGTTCGGTGCATCGTAACCTTACGCTTCTGTATGGTGTTATGTATATACATTTTTTAAATGTAAGACATGCGCTCCTTTAAGGGAAGGAATGAACACCGTAACACATGTTTTATACCGTGTGTGCTTATATGACCGAGGGATGGAAAGTAAATATTATTGATCTCAACTTTCCCTATTGTGAGACCCTACTATTTTTCAATCCTTAGAACCCTTAAATTATTCCTAAAGTATGGTTCAATGTGGCTAGCTTAGTTAGTCTCCAAGAGGCCATGGGATAATTTGGGCCTGGTGGACCTGGCTAGAAAAGCGAGCTGAATCTTGATGGATGGCATATAATAAGAGGGAAAGATAGCCTTTTGATCACATTCAATTGTTTCGTAGTTCATCGGAATGCTTATTATAGTTTCTATGAGTAGAGACATAATAGTGAACACGAAAATTTTTTTATGATATCATGAGTTAAAACAATGAATGTGAGAAGGCAATATAGGGTTTGGCATACGTGAATAAGAGGATCTCGTCTTTTCGAGACGCTATATATTCCTAACAGGTGTATAGCACTAGTGCTCTTGATGTATGCTGGTCGCACGGTCTATCTTCATGTATAACTGGAGAACTCGACTGGAAATCATTCCGTCATGTACGAGTGGGAGATGATAGAGTTTGGATACACCCATAACTCCCGATGTGTACCCGAATCCATATCTATATGGGAATTACACAGATATGGAAAGAGCTCCATATCAGGTCTTTTAATTAAAGGGATTCTTCCCTTAATTAGGAGGAATTTGAAAAGCGAAGTTACTATATTTATGAGTGTAACTTCCCATTAATTGTGTAACTGCCACATTAATTGTGTAACTACCATATTAACTTTGTAATTGCCATATTGAGAATTTAATTCCCATAATGTTGAATTAACGTATTATAGAGAATGTGACTCTATAAATAGGTTTGGTTTTCTAATGGAAAACAAGTAGAGAATTTTTCCTATACCGAAACTCTGTTGGTTTTTCCTCTCGCTAGTTTTTCACTTCAAGGGGCTTTTAGACTGCAGTTTAGTTGCCACTATCCCATTCGTGGATATAAGCCAAACCAGTGACGCCATAAGGGATCATTGTTAACGCTTTCGCCAAAGTATCTGCGCTACAATAGGTAGGTAGCATATAACCTGATTATGTTGCATATGGCATGTTATTTTCCCTTCAAAAAGAAAGAAAAAAGAGATGGAAATGTGTTAGAGACAAAGGAGATGCCGAAGATGGGAAGAAAATGGAAGAGGTTTTGCTCAGTTTAGTATAATACGATTTTTAGCGTATTATATAAACCCAAGGGTTAATAATAGTGTATTATTATTTCCAGTGTGCATGGGATAATATAACATGTACTGTATTATATTATCCTCTCATTATTTTTAAAAAAAATTTATCAAACACTGTATTCGTATTAGCCTGTACTATATTATACTATCCCATGTATAATGCAGTAAACCAAACGTGCCCGTATTGTTCTCTTAATAAAAATAATTTATAATTTTCTGAAAACATTTCATTTTTAGAATTTGAATAAGTTATTAAAAGTAATTAAATATAATGATATTCAAGAAAAATAAAAAATAATATGAAATAAAATTTAACTCAATAGTTTGAAAAGTTTTGATGATCAAAAATAATTGTGGACTTTGATTCACCCCAAATTTGAAATTAACAAAAAATTAAGGATCAAAAAATGGTCTAATTCAAAATAATTTGATCCAAAACTAATCCAACCCAAATTTAGAGCCGTTTGACAGGTGCTTCACTTATGAATTGTTAAACAGTTCCGCAGGCTAATTTTATATCCATGGCTGCAAGTCAAAATTTTTTATAATAAAGAATTAAGGGGCAAAGTGGTTTTATGCCCATTAACCATGTTTTAGTGTAAATGTAAAGACTGTAAGTTATTATAGGTAGCAAATTGGGAATTACAGACTAATACTTATGTTTAAAATACAATTGACTGAAATTGATCATAAAATAAAGGGATTTTCAAAAAACTACCATACAAAAGTGAAGGTATTTTAAAATAAAAAACTACCCAAACTTCATTATAACAAAATACTATTTTTTTTATAAAAAATATTTTTAAAAATACCACTTTTGATTAAGAGCCCTATTTTAACTCAAATACCCATTAAAGCAGTAAACAGTAATCTTCCCATCAAAGAAAGAAATAAAAGAAACGTCTTTTATTCTATTGGATCAAGAACATGAATAACTTAGAAAATTGAGAGGAATATTTCAGTCAATAACGAATCAAATTGGATTAATTGTCCTTTATTCTATTAATTGTTTTTCTTCTTTTTATTGATTTGTTCTTTGTTAGGGCTATGCAAAACCCGATTCTCTCTAAATAACCCAAACAACCTGACTCAAAATTTTCATTCGGGTAAAGTTATTAGGTAGAGTCGGATGAAGGATTTTTGTATTGTTCGGGTTCGGGTTGGATCAGGTGAAACCCTTGCCCAACCCACCTGATCAAAATATATATTTTTTATAATATGTATATGTATATTAAGGATTTGTGTTTGGTTTATTGGTTTAAGCACTATCATTTGCATTTCATGTTCTCGAGTTCAATTCCTTGTCAGACTCTATTATGTTAGTTTATCCATTTTTTCTTTATTTTTCAACATATTCATTTTATCTCTTTTGCTGCATTTTATCTGCTTCTACTCTCTTCCATCTTTCTTCTATCTTTTCAAAATAGATCAAAATCCCTAAATCCTTAAATTATGCACATCTCCACTTCCTCTTTACTGCCTTTTACTTGATCTCAACACATGCTTTCATTGCCATCTGCAACTAACTGCTAAGAGGAAGATTCTCATCTCATGTGTCTATTGTTGATTATGTTCTCATCTTTATTCTTTAATTTTTGTTCTATGATTTGTAGCACTTTTATCTTGCATATGTAGAGAGATTGAAATTGTTAGATTTATTGCTTTTTTTCTTATTAGTGAATTGATTGATATTTCAATTTTTTTTTCTTGCTATTTAATTGTTTGTTAAAATTCTTGAGAGAAATTTTACTTATATGCAATATCTTAGCAATTTTTCCTCCTTCGGTCGTCCAGCCACTCACTATCCACCTCCTTGCTGGCGTCATCATCAATTTTCGTAAATGGAAAAAATATAGCAATAATATGATTGAAAAAGAAAATAAATATGATAGGAATGGGTTTATGGTGTGTGACGCGTGTCCCCCGTATGTATCCGGCTTGTTCTCGATAGTCCGCTTTTAGGACCTGAGATCGGATGAAAGTTCATTAAACTCTTAAAGATTGGTCGCTTTGCAATAGACAGGGATTCAACCAAATTCGCCAAGCCTCGAGCCTCAAAAAGGCATGAGACAGTGTCTCAGGGTACCCATGTTCTATTGTTGGTGACTAACGTACGAGAGCATCTATTTGGGCACCAAGAGCTAGGTATTATGGAGACACCACCTAATAAAATATTGGGAAAGTAAATCTAAACTCATGAAGCCTAAACCAGATATAGTTTAGGACTTTACTCTTGCTTATACCTTGGTTAATATTTATATAAATGAGTTTTTAATATTAATTTTCTATCTTTTTCCTCGCATAATTTATAAAGATAAATAAATAAAATGCAATACAAGCAATATAAATAAAGCTATGGAAAAAATAAAGTAAAATTATCCCACAAAATGAAAAATGGAAGATATATAAAACGGAGAATTCATTTAGGTGGGAACATTAGTTCCTGCATGAATATTTACAAAAATGAAGATTTTTTTGAACAAGTTTTAAAAAGGGGATGAGTGATCCCATTTTGATAAAAGAGAAACTCTTCTTTTGTATGTCATTTTGGGAGGGAATATGAACATTGGTCTTATTTATTAAGAAAAATCCCATTTTATTTGTACAAAATCTTTAGGTGAATTTTCATGTTAGCGGTCATAAATTCCTTTATTATTACAAATCTAAACCATAGAAAGGCAAACTAAATAAACTGAAGATAAATAAAGTACAAAAAGGATTACTATAACCCATGCATCCTAGCCTCCAAATCTCCATTCATTGGGAAATACATGTATGCGAGCTATTTCGGCCAAAAAAAAGATAAGAGAAAAGCAAATAAACTAGAAACAAAATAAATAAAATAAAAAAATACTTAGATAAATAAATAAATGCATACCGAAATTATAAAAATAAAATAAAAAGAACAAAGAACATGTAAATGACGGAAAAAATAAGATTTCATGCGAGAAAACGAGAAATGAAAATAATTCATGTAGTATAGCATAAAAGGCAAAATCATGCATGAGAAGAATAATAAAAAAAACAATTCAGAAGGTGATAAAAGGTTAAGAAAGAAAGAGGTACGGGAGGCCAAAGAGCAAGAGACAGGAAGGAAAGCCCCGCTATAACGAGTGAAGGGTGTCACTCAAGCTCAATCTCGAGAAAGAAACAATGAAAACTATGCCATTTTCATACAAAAATCAACCTAGACCCTCATATAATAACCTAAAAACACGATAAAATCACACCTAGAACTCCAAAAACTTAATTAGATCATGAAAGCCGAAAATAATGAAAAATCACTGATTTAACCATAAAAAACATTAAAATGCATCAATAGATAAAAACCTATAAACATGCCTTTCTGCATGATCCTTAATTATCTTAATCAATTGTGGCATAATAAACATAGAAGAAATATCTAAGCGTGCAAAATCACATGAATCACACAAATCAATATCATAAATAATGGATCTAAAAAAAGACTACTACGTGATATTTAATTGATTTTAAACACAGAGAAAATAAATGACTGAACCCATAATATTATGTTCAGTGTATTTGGTTCAGAGAAACAAGGAAAATCGGGCTTTGCATCCTCTCTTTTGATTTCACAGGAAAAAGAAAATTCTTAGAGAAAATATGTTCTCTAAAAAAAAAACCCTTTTAAAAAAGTGTGAAAACCAAGGATATAGACCAACACTTCCGTTCTCCACCTATATGGTGCGAGGATTATAAGGTGTGTTTCTCGTCAAAGATGTGTCATTCCAATTCATTGTTTGCTTCTTTTGGTTTTTAATAAGTACTGACTATTTTATTCTCTCTTCTGTTGAGAGCATTAATTTTTCTCCCAGTGAGAAGTTAGGATTTCTTCTATTCTTCATCGTCAATCTTTCCCTTTATATTCAATTTGCTCTATTTTTGACTTGATTGGCTCTTTAATTATAGAGGATTCATTTGCGAGAATGAATTTAACAACTGACAAGGATGAGGATATTGAATTAGTGGGTGAGAAGTAGGAAGGAGTTCTCCAATTTATCTATTATCGGGCAAGTTTTGACTGATCGAACCATAAAATTTCCGATTATGAAGCATCAAATGGCTAGTATTTGGCAACTTGGTAAGGGTGTCTGTTGGCTCAAAGCCACATCCTAATTTTGATGATAATCAAATCTTAAATAAACCCATATTGTGAATTCTTTTCTAAGTAATTTCTGCAGGAATTTTTCTACATACATTTCTGATGCGAATTTTAAAAATTCTGAAGATCAAGTAATGTCAAGAATGGACTTAAGAAGTCAAGCTAGTGAGTTGTCTTAGTTTGTTAGAAATTAGGATACTAAATTGTAAAATCAAATTGAGGCAAATCATTTTCACTCATGGATACACATTAGCGTTAAAATTGCATAAAAATGTTTTTAAGTCAGAAAATGAACTTTTGATCAAAACTGATTTTTGTCAGAAAATGATTCTTTAGAAAATGAATTTATGTCTGTGTCAATTTTCTAAATGAATTTCTAACAGTATTAGATTCTGGACAAAATCTGTCTTAACTACAGGACAAAAATAACAGCTAGTTAACGGCTAGTTGCAGTTTATTTTCTCTATTTTGCCTTCCAATAGCTAGAAACGACTAGTTTATGTTTGCATTTGGTATTAGAGCAGTACTCATTTCCCTAAGGCTTACCCTTCTTGAGTGATCCTAAAGATGGCTGATACTCTAGTAGCAACTCCTTTCAAGGAATGACACTCGGTTCATCGTCCTTCAATGTTCAATGGCAATAATTATCCTTTTTGGAAAGTCACCATGAGGCATTTCATTCAATCGCAAGATATGGATTGCTGGGATATCATTGAAGATGGATATGAGCCTCCATGAAATCAATCAACTAAAGTAGGAGCTTCTGACGCTGTAACTGTGCTAAAAACTAGAAAAGAATTTACTGAAGCAGAAAATAAGCTAGTGCAGCTAAATTCTAAAGCCATGAGTATTATGTTTTGATCATTGCAAAATAATGAGTTTAACAGAGTCTCTGGTTGCAATACTTCTAAAGAAATATAAGACAAGCTACAAGCAACTTATGAAGGTACGAATCAAGTTAAAAATACTAGACTTCATGCTCTCATGTTGATTATGGAGGATTCAAAATGAAACCTGAAGAGTCAATTTCTGAGATAATCAATAGGTATGTGAAACTAACTAATGAAATTAAAGCCCTTGGTAAAAAACTTGATGAGCATGATAAAATTGCAAAGCTTGTTAGAGGTCTCACTCACAGGTAGGAAGCAAAAGCTTCAATTCTATTAGATAAGGATCTTAGCACTCTTAATTTTGATAATGTTTGTGGATCTCTTATTTCACATGAACTTTACATTAAGTCTTAAGATGCAGAAAAAGAAAAAGATAGGAAGTTGAAAGCTATTGCTCTCAAAGCAGAAATTGGAAGTGACTATTCCACAGGTGATGATAAAATGGTACTGATCACTAAGAAATTCAGAAAGCTATACAAAAAAGGTAAGAAGTCCTACAGAAAATAACATAAAAAATTTCCTCATCATAAGGGAGAAAATCCCTCAAATCCGCTGGAGATGTTATTTGCTATGAATTCAACAAACCAGGTCATATCAAATCCAAGTGCCCAAATTTGAAAAGAAAGGAGAAAAGATTCAAAAAGAAGGCCATGAAAGCCACGTGGAGTGATAGTGAAGAATCAAGCACAAGTGAAGCAGAATCTATAAATTTTGATAAAATCGGTCTGATGGCAATCTTTGATCGTGAAGAGCAAAATTCATCTTCTGATGTAGAACTAAAAGCTTCAGCTGATTACTCAGAAAAAACTGAGGTAAGTGATTCTGACTCTAATTCTAATGGTAATGAATATGAAAAAATACTTGATTATTTTGAAAAATTGCATCATAAATATTGCATGCTTAAAAAGGCACATATTGAAATGAAAAAGAATTTTGATGCACTAAATTTGGAACATGAAAGTGTTAAGTAATCAGAAATTAAATTGAAAAATGATTATTCTTATTTGGAAAGAAACTATATGTCTTTACATGAAAAATGCAATGTTAAAGGAAAACAGATTTGCATGTGTAATGATAATGCTGTTGAAAATCTGAATACAAAATCTGTTCATGCAAGCACATCAAAGAATTTTTATAAGAAAAATTACACCCAAAAAATAGTTGATAAAGTTGTATCTTATGGTAAATTAGCAATTAATTCTTCTGCTACATGTTTTTATTGCTGTAGAAAAGGGAATATTTTAATTCTGTTATTATAAGAAGAATGCTAACTCTGTCAAACAAAAATGGGTGATTAAAAATTCTAATATTGTTGTTACTAACTGTGAAGGACCCAATAAGGATTGGGTACCTAAAACTAGTTGAATACATTGCAGGTTTGCCTAAGGAGCGCCAAAACAGAAAAGTGGTATATAGACAGTGGCTGCTCTATGCATATGACGTGGGACAGAACAAAGTTTTCTAAATTAATAAAATCTAAAGGTGGTTCTGTTAGCTTTGATGATAATAGAAAAGGGAAAATTATTGGTACTGGATCTATAGGTTCTAATCCAATTGTTGAAGATGTCTCTCTTGTTGAAGGTCTAAAATACAATTTACTAAACATAAGTCAACTTTGTGACAAGAAGAGGAGTAATTTTTGAAGTAGATCACTGTACAGTTAAAGATGTTAAAATAGGAAAATCTGTTCTAAAGGGTCAAAGATTTGAAAATATTTATTTAGTTAGCCTAGAAGATATTAAGAAAAAGTGAGGCTAAATGTCTTATTTCAAAGGAAGATCTAAGTGTTTTGTGGCATAGAAAATTAGGTCATGCTAGCTTTCATGCAATAGAAAAGCTGGTCAGAAAAGATTTAGTAAGTGGAATGCCAACAATGAAGATTGATAAGGATCATGTGTGCAAAGCATATCAACTTAGGAAGCAAACAAGAAATTCTCATAAATCTAAATCCGGCTTGTCTACGAAGAAGGCTTTAGAACTTCTTCATATGGATTTGTTTGGTCCAATAAATCCTTCCAGTATTGGTGGAAAGTCTTATGTGTTAAATGTGGTGGATGACTATACTAGATACACTTGGGTATTATTTCTTGCATATAAGAATGATGCATTTGAGGCATTTAAGAAGTTGAGTAAGAAGATTCAAAATGAAAAGGGATATAAGATCACAAGTATAAGAAGTGATCATGGTGGAGAGTTTGAGAATAAGAAATTTAAAGAATTATGTAACAATTCTAGAATTAATCACACCTTTTTTTACTCCAAGAACACCTTTGCAAAATGGTATAGTAGAAAGGAAGAACATAACTCTTCAAGAAATGGCCAAAACAATGCTGAACGAAAATAATCTACCTAAATATTTATGGACATAGGTGATCAACACTGCTTGTTACATTCTGAATAGGATTCTAATCAGATCAGTGTTAGAAAAGACTCCATATGAGCTGTGGAAGGGCAGAAAACCCAACATCAGCTACTTTTAACCATTTGGCTGAAAGTGTTTCATATTTAATAATAAGATTAATTTAGCTAAATTTGATGCAAAATCTGATAAAGGTATATTCTTAGGATATTCATTAAATTCTAAAGCATACAGAGTCTTTAATAAAAGAACACATAAAGTAGAAGAGTCAGTAAATGTTAAATTTGATTTTACTAACGTAAATTATAGAGAAATGAGTTTTTCTAATGATGAAATAGATTTTGAGAAAGAAAAAGAAAAAGATCAACAGAATGCTGAAACAAAGAAGTCACTAGATCAGCAGCTAGATCTGGATGATAGAAGTCTGGAACAAAATGAATGTAACACCCCGATTTGACCATAGAAGTTTTGGCTAAATTTTGTTGGATTAAGTTAAGTTTAACGGGGAATAAGATGAGTGAGTGGCTTAGTGTGGGTTCTATCGCAAGCGTGACAGTGTCGCGGGGGGGACAGAACGCTTCACGGGAAGCCTAATTGAGTTGGATTATTCTGGATTATTTGATGTGTTTTGGACATGTGGCAATGTAGGAGGTTGACACATGGCAACATGGGAATTTTACACTTGGATTATTGAGTTTGTTTTAAGTAAATTAATGTATTTATGATGGTTAGTGGCATTAAAGGCTAGTGGTTGGGCATTATTATGAGAGGTTGGCTTTGTATTTGGTTTGACCGGCCACTTTCTTACTCTCCTTTCAATTTCTGCTTTTTGGCCCTTTGCTCTTCTTTTATTCTTTTTGCTCTTTCATTAGTTTTTTGCCGTGCCCCTTTACCATGCCAACTCTCTCTTCTTTCTTTTATCTCTTTTCATCTCTTTTGATTGCTCCTTAAGTGGATTACTTGGATTGGTTTGAAGAGTAAGATAAGGGTGGAGTTGGTTCTTGAGAAGGTAAGTGGTGTGATTTTGTTAGTATTGGTCTTCTTCTTCTTGTTGTGCTTTCTGTTTTTGATTTAAGGTTAAGAGTATGGATTAAGTGTTCTCTTGGTTGATTTGTGCATGAAAGTTGTGAACAAGTGATTGGACAAAGGAAAGGAGAAGATCGGAATCGAATAGAGAGCAGTGATCGAGCTACCGAGAGGTCAGGAGCGTGTGAGATTTTAACTTTGTTCATTTTGATTGCTTATGGTTTTTTTATGTTATATGTATTTATATATGTTTATTATTATGTAATTTGATCATTTTTCATGAGTTTAGATGGTGGTAGGTGATTTCCATATAGTTTTTGTGTAAAAGGTATAATTTTGGGGAATTCTGTTCATTTTTCATATGATCTCCGTGTAATGTTTTTATCATAAGTAGAATTTTAGACCTCTAATTTGAGTGATTGTTGAGCCATTAGGACCTCGAGTTCTATACCTATAAAAGTCTCAGAAATTACCTTGAGCAAATTCTTGCTCTAAGACCTTGAAATTGGCAAAAATAAACGTGTCTCTACCTTGACGGGTTCCTTGGAATAGTCTATATTTTTTAAGTCATATCTATGGTTTTAGAAATCCAAATGACCTCCTTGTTGATCCTATAGAAATATAAGACACAGGGGAACAATTGTTTAGAAGGAAGTTTTACTTAAAAATCTCTCTAACTATGCAGAAAATGCAGTACCAGTTTGGACCTGAAGTCTATCTAGAGTCTGCCTTGTGTTTTGAGGCAGAATAGGTTTACACGGCGGTAAGGAATTCCTCACCGCTGTGTAAAAGCACTCTGCCCCATTTAGAACCATTTTTAGTGTTCTACATGGTGGTAATGAATGTCTTACCGCCGTGTAACCTTAACTTTCAGCCTAAATTTTACTTTTTCCTTCCCGAATTGAACCCAAACTTCACCGGAAGTTCTTACCACTTATCCAACTTATGTCTAACATTATAAAATGAGTATATGAGTGTTTTTCCAATTAAATTATATGTAAATGATGCTATGGCATAAGAGTTTAATAATGAAATTAAACGTATTCATGCTTTTTAATTGTTGAACATAACTTGCCATGTGATATTAATTATATACGCTTGAATTGTGATATTAATTATATACGCTTGAATCATGATATAATGCTTGAGTGATTGTAATATATATGATAGAGTGTATAGAGTCTTTATGTTAAGCCTGAATGGTCATAGTAGTGGATAGAAAAGCATGCTTATAAAGGGTTAGAGGCGGCTGCAACAGTGACCTTAGTTGTGTCTACTTGATGAATACTTAATGTATTCAATGCAATTGAGTTAGTTCTCTAGAGTTTAATATAATTAACTAGTACCCACAGTGCCCGTATCCACCATTGTTCAGAATTCAGGCAAATATATATATATATATATATATATATATATTGTAGTGTACTTTTTAAATGGTTTATTAAATAAGGAAGTTTATTTGAACAACCTCTAGGTTTTGAAATTTCTGAACATTCAGATTTTGTTTACAAACTTAAAAAGGGTTTATATGGTTTGAAGCAAGCTCCCAGAGCTTGGTATGAAAGATTAAGTTGTTTCTTGCTTGCTCATGGTTTAATAGAGGAAAAGTAGACACTACTCTCTTTAGAAAGCATAAATCATCTCATATTCTGATTGTTCAAATTTATGTTGATGATATTGTTTTTGGTTATACTAATGTTTCCTTGTGTAAAGAGTTTGAAGCTATTATAAAAAAGGAATTTGAAATGAGCATGATGGGTGAGCTAACATTCTTTTTAGGACTCCAAATTAAGCAATGTACAAATGGTATTTTTATAAGTCAATCGAAGTACACAAAGGAATTGTAGAAGAAATTCAAGATGTCTGATTCAAAATCTACTAGCACTCCTATGAGCTCAACTATAAAGATTGACAAAGATGAAAAGGGCAGAAATGTTAAAGAAAAGTTACATAGAGGCATGATTGGGTCACTGCTATATTTAATAGCAAGTAGGCCAGATATTCATTTTAGTGTATGCCTATGTGCACGTTTTCAATCAGCCCCAAAGGAATCACACTTGTCTACAGTTAAAAGAATTATGAGATATCTACATGGAACTCAAGAATTGGGACTTTGGTATCCAAAGAACACGTCTTTCAATCTTATTGGATATTTAGATGTTGATTATGATGGCTGTAGAATTGACAGAAAAAGTACTTCAGGTGCTTGTCATTTTCTTAGAAATTCAATTATCACGTGGTCAAGTAGAAAAGAAAACTTTGTGGCAATATCTACAGTATAGGCATAATATATAGCAGCTGGTGGATGTGTAGCTCAAATTCTATAGATTAGACAGCAATTAAAGGATTATGGGATAGAATTTGACAATATTCCAATATTTTGTGATAATACAAGTGTCACAAATTTGACCAAGAATCCTATTCTGCATTCAAGAACAAAGCACATTGAGATTAGGCATCACTTTATTCGAGATCATGTGCAAAGAGGAGATATTTTGCTAGAATTTGTTCCCACTGAAAATCAAATAGCAGATACCTTCACTAAACCTCTCAAAGAGGATAGATTCTGTCAACTAAGAAGAAGACTAGGAATGGGTACATCAGAAATTTAATTTTCTATTAAGGTACGTTCTCTAACTAAAATCTAATATGAAAATCTGATAGTAAAAAATGAAATCTGTATAAAAATCTCTTTGATGTACAAAATATATTTAGCATTTATTGGTGCCTGAATAAATGGATTTGTTTTTCTCTCCATCTTCTGACAAATGATAAATGTGGTATGATGGATTGACTGTTGTAGTTGATAAAATGTGTAAATTGTCCTATTTGCTCCTACTATCTATCTGTGCTGTTTTGAAATTTCAAGGGGCAATATGGTCTTTTTAATTAATTCCCTCTCTTCCCACCACTCGATAACTGCAAAAGTGTAGTTTCCTTATGGAAGTTATTTCTCTGCATTTGACGTTTTTCCAATCTTTTCAACTTCCTTATCTCGTAAGTCTTATTTTGAATTTACCTTACTATTCTTTGCTCATTCTTTTATTTATATATACTCTGTTATCTTCTTTTGTTTTTATTTATCTCTGCCAAACACAATCCCTAGCACCGCTCAAAATGGGTAGATCAAAATCCATGGCCAAAAGGTATCCCCAGTGATCTCCATCCCTATCCGCCTCTACTCCGTCTGAAAAAACAATCGATGAACATAACGCTAACATAACCCGAGCCCAGCCTTCCATTCCTGATACCCATCAAATAAAATCAACCACACCGGCTTATAAAACCATCGTCCTGCTGTCGTTAAAGATCATTGTTTAGGAAGACCTCCTGAAAGCTTCTCCTGAAGTCGCTCGATACGCAAAAAAGCAAAAATGGAAGCGATTTTTCTCTTTTCAAAGAAGTTCCTTTTTTCCTGATTTGGTTAAAGAGTTTTACTTTTCAAGGTTTGATGTTTGTGCTGAAAGCTTCAAAGTGATATTGAATGGATGCATCTATACTGTGACCCCAGTGCTTATTGCAAAGGCTATTTGAGCACTGGAAATTAGTTAATAATGATATGGTGGGTGAGGTCATAAAGATTTAAAAAGTGAGTTTTGTGTTTTACAAAGACACTAGGAAGAAAACCAAAACTGGTAAGCATAAATTTGAAGAAAAACCTACTTTTGTGTCTAAGAAGGGAAAAGAGTTAGTGGAATTTGTGAAAATGAATGATGCTTTGAAATCCCAATACCTTGAATTTATTTCTTGGATGAAATCCTTGGCTGGTCTTGCCATTAAGGAACCAACGACTGAAATTGCACCGCAGAAATTTGAATCCGATTCTTTTGGCTCATCTTCCACTAAAGACAAGTCTGGTAAGCATTCTGAATCCTCTACTCATTCCTCTACTAACTTTGGTACTAAGTCTGTAGAGAAATCTAGAGAAAAGCCTTCTCATATTCCACCAATTGAAAGTACAGACCCTGCTCCCACTAGCTTACGATCTAGGACTCCCTCTAGTGAGGTTGCACACTCAAGTCCTCCAACTGTTGCAATTGAGAAATTTACTAGTACCAGACCCCTGTTGTCACTGATCTTCCCCAAGCTAAAGTCTCATCTTCCACCTATTTCAATCCTGCTCAGCTAAAAGATTTTGAAACTAAAATACGATCTGCATTTGGGCTATTTTATCAGCTGAGTGGAGTATTCGGTAAGATAGTTAAAACCATTCCATTTCTCGTTTCTTCTTCCATTGCTAAACCTGATGTAGCTCCCGTTGAGCCTCCTTCTATGTTTGTCCCATCGCCTGTTGTGCCCCCACTTGTGAACCCCTGTTATGGCAACCTAAGATTCCCCACCTGCTCATGCCCATCGTAAGTCAGCCAAAAATGCTGTTTTGAGGACAAAAATCCACCCAAGCTTGGACAACCTAGCAGCAGCTCTCTTCCCATGGATGTTGATTCTTAGTTGCTTTTTCTTAATTTGTTTTTGTCTTTGAATTTTCATTGGAACTTAAGTACTGTGCCTTGCTTGCCGACTGTGTGCTGATTTTGTTTTTGCTGTAGGTTATCTTCCTTTTTGATTGATGACAAAAAGGGGGAGAAGTATTTACATTTTAGATTATGTTTGTTTGGATGCTCAAATGTTATGTTTGATTATGCTTGGATTTATGGGACACTTGTGGATTAACCTTTATAGATTGTATGTTTTCTTATAGTTCCGTACAGGGGATTTATAACCTTTTTAGTTCCTTTTATCTCTGTGAATACCCCCATGCATATATTCAGAGGGAGCTTTTTAGACTAACCTAGATAGACTTCTAAGTGGAGTTTATTAAGGTTTTATCATCATCAAAAAGAGGGAGATTGTTGGCTCAAGACCACATCCTAATTTTGATGATAATCAAACCTTAAATAAACTCTATTGTGAATTCTCTTTGAAGAAATTTCTACAGGAATTTTTCTACATACATTTTTGATGTGAATTATCAAAATTCTGAAGATAAAGTAATGTCAAGAATGGACTTAAGAAGTCAGGCTGGTGAGTTGCTTAGTTTGTTAGGAATTAGGACACTAAATTGTAAAATCAAATTGAGGCAAATTAGTTTCACTCATGCATATACATTAGCTTTAAAATTTGCTTAAAAATGTTTTTAAGTTAAAAAATGAACTTTTGATCAAAACTGGTTCTCGTCAGAAAATGATTCTTTAGAAAATAAATTTCTATTTGTATTAATTTTCTAAATGAATTTCTAACAGTATTAGATTTCTGGACAAAATCTGTCTTCACTACAGGACAAAAATAACGGTTAGTTAACGACTAGTTGTAGTTTGTTTTCTCTATTTTGCCTTCCAACGGCTAGAAACTACTAGTTTATGTTTCAAACACTTAGAACTGATTTTTTGAGAATAAATACATGTTGTTTTACCTATTAGAAGGTTAGAGAAAAAGTTTGGAAAGAAATTTTATCTCTTAAGAGAAAAGCTTAATTTGTTCATCTCACTTTCCACATCCTTTGCACTTCATTTTTTACATATTATCCTCAATTTGATTATAGCTTTTGTTGTAATTATTTGTGAGGAAATTGAACCTAGAAGAAAAATTCTAGTAAGTGTTTTTAATCTTTTACTTTGGGAAAAAGATTATGGGTAGATATGCAAATCTAGGATTAAATATTGGCTTTGACTCTTACCCTTAAAAGAGTTAAGAGTGGAGAAAAAAGCTCAAGAAGTGAATCTTGAGGAGTGGATGTAGGCATGTTGGCCGAACCACTATAATTTCTTTGTGTTAGCTTTTCTACTATCTTTTCTGAAACTCTACATCTCTACTACTCTGTTTTCATATTCTGGATTTTGGTTTTTCAAAATTGTCCTTAAAACTATTCTGAAAATATTCATAATAAATTTTACACATACACTTTTCAGAATTATTTTTTGAGATTTTGATTGTAAATAAACTTGCTAAAATTTGAATATTGCTTGCATTGCATTTTTGAGTTCACAATCAGAATTCTATATATTCATACATTTCTGTTCCATTTAAAAATTAGCAAAAAAAGTTTGAGACACTCAATTCACCCCCCTTCTTGTGTGTCTTTGGGACCTACAGTGTCCATAATAAAGAATTTGCAAATGGTCTTTTGCTCTTTCAATTTTTCCATATATTGGATTTGTAATGTGTTTTGACTGTCCTTGGACTTTTGATATTCATGTTTTAATTCTACATCATATTTAAAGGCATAAAATCCCAACTGCTATTCCATTTTTATTTTTATCTATTCGGACCCAAATTTATATGTCACAAGTAGTGGGCGAAAAACTGGGTAATTGGCTTGGAATATTCATCGACTTTGATTTTAAGCAATCCACAATTACTTAGAATACCTATTTACGAGTCAGGGTTCAAATTAATATTCGATTAGCTCTAAAAAGGTTGAAGAAAATTAGATTAACTTATGGTGGTTGGGGTGTGGTTAAGTTTAAGAATGAAATGAATTCGTATTTGTGTTATCTATGTGGTAAGTTGAGGCACACGGATAATTTTTGTGCCAAAAATTTTGAATGTCCAGAGGGGAATTCAAGAAGAACTAGGGATCGTGGATCAAAGCTTCTAGTCAGAGGGGAACAATTGTGTAATGACCCGAATCATACCTTGGTAGTAATTGGTTTAATTTGACGCATTGAGGAGGTGTGCGTGTATTAATTTCTGATGTTGGACTAAATTCAAATATAAGAGAAGGACTTAATTATATAATCAAAAGAAAGATAAGGGGCTTATTGGAAGTTATGCATGATTAACAATAACTAGTGATTAATTAGCTTAATTAAATCAAAAATGAGTTAGTGAAGGATTAAGGGAATCTAGTGGATTCCACGTGTGTCGTCCTTGTGCAGCCAACTTTGAGTTTACATGCAATATAAACCCTTGGAAGAGAGAGAAATCTGCATCCCTATTGCATGTGATTCTCGGTTGGTTCCTCTTCAATCCTTTCAAATTCTCTTCATCATCTTTATATGTTATTCTTTCTAAAATCTGATGTATAAGTTGGATAGTTTATGGATTGAACTTAAATTGTTCTTGATAAAGGTAAGTTGTTTGGTTGGTTTATTCTTCATCTTTTCATCTGGTTCTTTGAGTTTTGAATTGGTATGGAATTTGATGTTGTGTTCCAATTCTAGAAATTGGACTATGTGTGTAGCTGAGAAATCAAAGCAAGACAAAGGGAAAGCTAAGATTGGAGAACCTAGCTCAAAAGGAGATCTTTAGGAGCATAGGAGAAGAGGTTTGGGAAACTTAATTATTTTTGGTTATGTGTCAGCTGAATTGGTTATATTGAATGTTAAATATTGGTATATGGATATTTGCTATGTGAATGGTATGAAATGTTGGGTTGTTTGTGTTTACTTGAGGGGCTCTAATCGCATGTGAATAAGAGATGCCTATAGCATGATGAATTATAACTAGTGTTGTAGAACATGTAATGTGCTTAATTCTTTGCATTTGGAATTGAGTTAAGTTGAATGGAAATTATGCAATATGCTAGTTAATAAGTAGATTTGCATATTGGTAGGAGGATGAAATAGTGGAATGGTAAGTCTTGTGAATGACATGAGAAATGGGGTGGTTTGCACAATTGTGATTTGCAACTCCTGCATAGGTCACGGTGGCAATCAAGAGGTTGCTACCGTGAGGTATGCAAAGTTGCATTCTGCCTAGTTGAGATTAGTATGTCACGATGACAACCAAAATGGTTGTGACCGTGAGGTATCATGAATTATATTTTGCCCGAAGTGAATTTGGTATGTCACGATGACAACCAAATGGTTGGTGAGGTACCTTGACTTACATTCTGCCTTGCACCAAAGGAGTATGTTACGGTGACAAACAAAATGATTGTGACCGTGAGATACTCAAGGGTTGCATTTTTTTTGGGTAATTGGTGTATGTCCCGGTGATAAACAAAATGGTTGTGACCATGAGATACCCTAGATTTCATTCTGTTCTGTAACCTGTGGTATGTCACGGTGACAACCAAAATGTTTCTGACCGTGAGGTACCCTGTTTTTGTGCAAACTCCTTAGTCATTTGTGGTTGATGTCTTAATGATAAAGCAATGACTAATTAAGTATAATAACTCATAATAAGTGTGTAATGTTGATATCAAATGGGATGATCATATGTGATTAATGAGTTATATGGTTGTTATGTTATAATCTATGCCATGTTATTCCAGGATATATGTGATGAGTTAATAGAATGGCTTGATGGTGGCCAAGAATGTGAATTTGTCATTGGTTTACAAATGTGTGTAATGAAGGAACAATATTAATATATGGTCTAATGACTTATTGTAACTGTTGAATCATGTGATCAAATAAGTTGATAATCGAATTAAATAATTATAGCCTGCGAGTCAAGTAGTGGATAGATAGGCATGCCTATAGTGTTTAAGTGCTGCAGACCAATGCGTCCGATTCTTCTAGAATCACAATGTGATTTGAATCATTGCTGGATTCTTCAGTGTGAAACATTGAATATGTTGAATTTTACTGTTCCTTAGGGTACCAATGCGAATGCGAGTATCCACGGATACATTGAATTTACTGTACCCATGGGGTACCAATGCGATACTTGTTATCCGCATCTTTGAATTGCAGGCAGGACTAAATTAATAAAAGTATCGAGTGAACAATATGTTATATGAATAAATAATTATGGATTCAATGTGAATGAGTGTACAATTACAATAAAGATTATTACACATGAGGTGAACTATTTAATTATATGATTACAGCATATGCATCTATATGATACATGAATCTTGATAAACTGAATTGATGGATGTTATACTTGTAATATGTTATATCTTGCAACTATGTAGTTATTGTATTGTATGCTATATATATATGTGTATATATTGTTTCCCCACTAAGCGTTATCGCTTAGCACGGGTTTGCTAATCCATGTAGGTTTGAACGGGAGGTGATCGTGAAGGACAAGTTCCGTATTGCTAACGGTTAACACTAGGAACTCATAGTGTAGGTTTTGGGTTTTGGGCAATGAGTTTTGTATATATAATGTTTAATCCTTTTGTATTAATTAGTAAGTACGGATGTAATAATTAAGTATCATGATGTAGACCTACAGTATATGTGTATGATGTATATAAGTAGGTGAATGTGTAAAGTATGCATGAGATATCCGTTGCATGTGAATGCGTAAGGGATGAAATTTATTTGTACAGGTTTTAGCATGCGTGTATGATAGTGTTATATGCATGTGTTTGTTGAGTGGCGATCATTCTCGACTGCTTCAGCTGAGCAATTTTACTGGTTGAGAATGGGTGCCACAAGTTGGTGGTGGTGAACAGTGGTTGAGGGATAATGTTGTGGTTGATCAAAATTCAAATTTTGAAGAGCGAGTTTTTTGTGATAAGACGAATGTGGACAACTCTTGTTTGAATTTGAATGTTTTGGGTGGGCCTCAAATTATTGATCCAGGGAATAATAAAAAAGAGACAGTGGTTTGCTCTTCTGCCTCTAGGCTTGGTGGCTTCATTCGCATAATAGAGAGAAATGAGGAAAATAGTCCAGTCCAGTTTAATGAAGATGAAGTCCTTTATTTGGCTGAGGTTCGTTAAAGGTAAAAATGTATGCTACATGATACTAATAGCATAGATGTTGTTTTACATGGGAATGATCATGGGAATTTTGGACAATCATCTATTTCAGAGAATGTGATAGTCCAGTGGTTGAGAATGGGAATGGGCATCACAAGTAGTGGTATTAGAGCCTAGGTTTAGTCTTTTCTAGGAAGCGGGGTAGTTCAGAGTATGTATAGTTGTGTTGACCTAATACAGATGTCCTTGTTTAATGTGTAATATCGATTGATCCTTCTCATAATTTGAGAGAGGAGACGGCAGAAAGCGTTAATCCTTAAGAAGCAGAAGTGTCTGGGTCTGGACAGTCTACGCCAGCCAATTTGGGTAATGAGGTCCCAATGGTTCTGATGGAGGCCTTATTAAAGATGTATCAGGATATGGCAAGAGTGCTGGATCGAATGACAGCACCAAAGGCTCCACTTGAATCATTAAGGAAACATGGAGCAGAGAAGTTCCATGGTACAAGATTAGATGAATCGGAGCAAGCTGAATATTAGGTTGAGAAAGTGCAAATGGTTCTTGGAGAAATTAGATGCCCTCCGGATCAGCGAGTGGAATGTGTTGTATCGCTGCTTCAGGGTACTGCTTATGATTGGTGGAAACTAGTCCTGCAGTATCCAATGCTTTCGGATCCGATCACTTGGGAATTTTTTGAAAAGGAATTTTGAAATAACAAATATGACAAGGAGTTCTGTCGCTTGAGCAAATATGCACCACCAGGTGTTCTAACTGAGGAGTTTAGATGCCTGTAATTTAAAGATGGATTGATTGAGGAAATTAAGGTATTATTGATCTCGATGACCACGGAGCAGAATGTGAGTTATTATCAGACAGTGCAAGCTGTAATGCGAGCTGAGAGGTCATTGGGGATATAAAAAGAAAGAATGCAGAAGAGAAATTCTAACCGTGGTGGGTCTCATCCAAGTAAGAGACCAAGAGATTCTCAGATAGCACCACCAGCTGAATCTATATTTAGTTCGGCGGCTAGGGGTAAGAAGCAAGGAACTTCTCATGTGTCTGGGACTGGTAGAGGTATATATGGTACTAGAAGTGAAGTGCAGGAATGTCCCCACTGTGGAAAAAGGCATAAGGGGAATGTTGGAGGACATTGGGTGCATGCTTTAGATGCAGAAACACTGAGCATTTCCTAGCAAATTGTCCGAAAGCATATGAGGCAGCTGGGAATCAACAAGAGCAGAGCAAGGGTGGTTCTAATTTACCACCGGCTAATAGAGGAAGAGGAAGAGGATGTGGCAGAGGTGGACAGCCCAGAGGTGGAACTGAATATGAAACAGTGAACGGGCCTACTGTGGCACCAACTAGGGCTTATGCAATGAAGGCTCGAGAGAAACAGGATGCACCTGAGGTACTAGCAAGTGCCTTTCTAATTTATGATTTAGAGATGTTTTCATTAATTGAACCTGGATCAACTCATTCATATGTGTGCATTAAAAGGATATGTGATAAAATGCCCAATGCCGAATATATGAAATATGATATATGTGTATCGAGTCCACTGGGGAGTAATGTGAACATGAATAAAGTGCATAAGGACAGTCCATTGGTAGTGAAAAGTTGTGTCTTTCCGATTGATTTCATTGAACTACCCTTTAATGAGTTTGATTTAATATTGGGTATGTATTGGTTAAGTAAACATAATGCGATAGTTAACTGTAAGAAAAAGACTATAGTACTCAGTAATAGTGAAGGAGATAAAGTGACCGTTAAGGGTATTTGTGCTAATCCTATTGTTAATGTGTTATCTGCAATGCAAGCGTATCGATGCTTGAGAAAGGGATGTGAGGCTGATTTGGCTCTTGTTTTAGATTCTAAAAGAGAGCAAGTGAGAATTCAGGATATACACATAGTGAGGGAGTTCTCTGATGTGTTCCCAGAAGAAATATCTGGGGTACCGCCGAGAAGAGAAGTGGAGTTGTCGATTGATATTGTGCCTGGACCAGTGCTAGTGTCTAAGGCGCCTTATCGAATGGCTCCTACGGAGCTGAAGGAGTTCAAGATGCAGTTGCAAGAGCTATTAGATAGAGGCTTCATAAGGCCTACTGTGTCTCCTTGGGGAGCACCAATTCTGTTTGTCAAGAAGAAAGATGGAACCATGAGAATATGTATAGATTATAGACAATTAAATAAGGTAACAGTGAAGAGTCGGTATCCTCTACCTAGAATTGAGGATTTGTTTGATCAGTTGAGAGGAGCAGGTGTATTTTCTAAAATAGATTTAAGGTCTGGGTATTATCAGCTGCCTGTGAAGAAGGAAGATGTACCTAAAACTGCATTTAGAACTCGGTATGGACACTATGAATTTTTAGTAATGCAATTCGGGTTAACTAATGCACTTGCTGCATTTATGGACTGGATGCATATAGATAGTGTTTAGATCAGTTTGTTATAGTGTTTATTGATGACATCTTTTTTTATTCAAGGAATGAAGAAGAGCATGAGCAGCATTTGAGAACAGTACTTCAGGTTTTGAGGAAGCATCCGTTATATGCTAAGTTAAGCAAGTGTGAGTTTTGGCTTATGCAATTATCTTTTCTGGGACATGTGATATCTTTTGAAGGGAATAAAGTAGATCCGTTTAAAGTTAAAGCAATTGTAAATTGGAAGCCACCCAGGAATGTACTTAAAATTCACAGTTTCTTGGGGTTAGCTGGCTATTATAGAACATTTGTGTAAGGGGTTTTAGTAATAGCTTCACCATTGACCAGATTGCTTCGAAAGAGAGTTAAGTTTGAGTGGTTAGATAGATGTCGATCGAGCTTTGATCAGCTGAAGAGGATGTTGGTGGAGGCACCAATATTAACTCAGCCTATTTTAGCAAAGAGTATGTATTGTACAGTGATGCTTCTGGTATAGGTTTGGGTTGTGTATTGATGCAAGATGGGAAGGTGGTGGCATATACCTCAAGGCAATTGAAGCTGCATGAACAGAATTTATCCGACTTATGATCTAGAATTAGCAGTTGTGGTGTTTGCCTTAAAGATTTGGCGACACTACCTATATGGTGAGAAGTGTAAGATCTTCACTGATAACAAGAGCTTGAAATATCTGCTTACTCAGAAAGAGTTGAATCTGAGACAGCGTAGGTGGCTCGAACTGTTTAAAGACTATGATTGTATATTGGACTATCACCCTGGTAAAGCCAATGTGGTGGCGGACGCATTGAGTAGGAAGTCTATTTCGGCTATGATGTTAAGACATATTAGATGGAGATTTGCTACAGATGGGGCATTATTAGCTCAGTTGAGATTGAGACCTATATTTACAGATGAATTTATTACTGTACAGAAAAGCGATCTCAAGTTGCAACAGATTTTGCAGTCAGTGATGAGTGGTGACAAGACTAACTATTCAGTGAATGAGGAAGGTGTATTGTTTTACAAGAATCAGTTATGTGTTGCAAATGATATTAGATTGAGAAAGAGGTTGATGTATGAGGCACACAATACTATTTTTACAATGAATCCAGGTGGAAACAAGATGTATCATGACTTAAAACAACTGTATTGGTGGCCTGGTATGAAAAAGGATGTAGTGAAATATGTCCAAGTGTCTGACCTGTCAGTTGGTGAAAGCGGAACATCAAGTTCCACATGGTTTGCTGAATCCTCTTTCCATTCCACAATGGAAATGGGACAACATCACCATGGATTTTGTTTCTGGACTGCCTATGACTTCAAAATAACAAGATGTTGTGTGGGTAATTGTGGATAGATTTTCAAAATCAGCTTACGTTATACCTGTTCGAATGGATTATTCGATGGACCGATTGGCTGAATTGTATGTAAAGGAAATTGTCAGACTTCATGGAGTGCTATTATCTATTGTATTTGATAGGGATCCGAGGTTTACTTCTAAGCTCTGGAGAAGTTTGCAAGCTTCTTTAGGAACGAAGTTAAATTTCAGTACTGTGTTCCATCCTCAGACTGACGGACAGTCGGAAAGGGTTATTCAAGTGCTAGAGGATTTGATGAGGGCATGTGTTCTAGATTTTTCTAAAAGTTGGGATAAGTACATTCCACTAATGGAGTTTGCTTATAACAACAGATTTCAGACAAGTATTGATATGGCGCCATATGAAGTGTTATATGGTAGGAAGTGTCGAACGCCAATCTGTTGGACAGAGTTAGGTGAGCATAAACTTGTTGGGTTGGATTTAGTAAGAGATACTGAGGAAAAGGCAAAGATCATACAGCAGCGATTAAAAGCAGCTAGTGACAGACAGAAGTCTTATGAGAACTTAAAAAGGAAGGATATCGAGTTTAATGTGGGTGACAAAGTGTTTTTAAAAGAGTCTCCATGGAGAAAGATATTGATATTCGGAAAGAGAGGGAAATTGAGTCCAAGATTTATAAGATCATATGAAGTGTTGGACAGAGTGGGTTCAGTGGTTTACCGTTATCTTTGCTTCCGGCTTTAGCCAAACTCCACGACGTCTTTCATGTGTCCATGCTGAGGAAGTACCGATCAGATGAGTCTCATGTGTTACCTGTGTAAGAAATTGAGGTTCAACTGGATTTCTCTTATGATGAAAAACCGAAAGCAACTCTGGCAAGAGAGGTAAGGCAGCTTCGCAGCAAACAGATTCCACTTGTGAAAGTTCTATGGTAGCATCATGGAGTGGAAGAAGCGATATGGGCACCTGAAGCGGCTATGCGGGAACAACATCCCCACCTTTTTAATTCAGGTAAGAATTTCATGGACGAAATTCTTTTTCGGAGGGGAGAGTTGTAATGCCCCGAATCATACCTTGGTAGTAATTGGTTTAATTCGGCGCATTGAGGAGGTGTGTGTGTACTAATTTGTGATGTTGGACTAAATTGAAATATAAGAGAAGGACTTAATTGTATAACCAAAAGAAAGATAAGGGGCTTATTGGCAGTTGTGCATGATTAACAATAACTGGTGATTAATTAGCTTAATTAAATTAGATATGAGTTAGTGAAGGATTAAGGGAATCTAGTGGATTCCACGTGTGCCGTCCTTGTGCAACCAACTTTGAGTTTACATACAATATAAACCCTTGGAAGAGAGAGAAATCAGCATCCCTAGTGCATGTGATTCTCGGTTGGTTCCTCTTCAATCCTTTCAAATTCTCTTCATCATCTTTATATGTTGTTCTTTCTAAAATCTGATGTATAAGTTGGATAGTTTATGGATTGAACTTAAATTGTTCTTGATAAAGGTAAGTTGTTTGGTTGGTTTATTCTTCATCTTTTCATCTGGTTCTCTGATTTTTGAATTGGTATGGAATTTGATGTTGTGTTCCAATTCTAGAAATTGGACTATGTGTGTAGTTGAGAAATCAAAGCAAGATAAAGGGAAAGCTAAGATTGGAGAACCTAGCTCAGAAGGAGATTTTTAGGAGCATACGAGAAGAGGTTTGGGAAACTTGCTTGTTTTTTGTTATGTGTTAGCTGAATTGGTTATATTGAAGGTTAAATATTGGTATATGGATATTTGCTGTGTGAATGGTATGAAATGTTGGTTGGTTTGTGTTTGCTTGAGGGGCTCTAATCGCATGTGAATAAGAGATGCCTACAGCATGATGAATTATAACTAGGGTTATAGAACATGTAGTATGCTTAATTCTTTGCATCTTGAATTGAGTTAAGTTGAATCGAAATTTTGCAATATGCTACTTAATAAGTTGATTTGGATATTGGTAGGAGGATGAAATAGTGGAATGGTAAGTCTTGTGAATGACATGAGAAATGTGGTGGTTTGCACAATTGTGATTTGCAACTCCTGCATGCATTCTGCCTAGTTGAGATTAGTATGTCACGATGACAACCAAAATGGTTGTGACCGTGATGTACCATGAATTCTATTCTGCCCGAAGTGAATTTGGTAAATCACGGTGACAACCAAAATGTTTTGTGACCATGAGGTACCTTAACTTACATTCTTCTTTGCACCAAGGGAGTATGTCATGGTGACAAACAAAATGGTTGTGATCGTGAGATACTCAAGGGTTGCATTCTGTTCGGGTAATTGGTGTATGTCACGGTGATAACCAAAATGGTTGTGACCGTGAGATACCCTACATTTCATTATGTTCTGTAACTTGTGGTATGTCACGGTGACAACCAAAATGGTTGTGACCGTGAGGTACCCTGTTTTTGTGCAAACTCCTTAGTCATTTGTGGTTGATGTCTTAATGATAAAGCAATGACTAATTAAGTATAATAACTCATAATAAGTGTGTAATGTTGATATCAAATGGGATGATCATATGTGATTAATGAGTTATATGGTTGTTATGTTATAATCTATGCCATGTTATTCCAGGATATATGTGATGAGTTAATAGAATGGCTTGATGGTGGCCAAGAATGTGAATTTGTCATTGGTTTACAAATGTGTGTAATGAAGGAACAATATTAATATCTGGTCTAATGACTTATTGTAACTGTTGAATCATGTGATCAAATAAGTTGATAATCGAATTAAATAATTATAGCCTGCGAGTCAAGTAGTGGATAGATAGGCATGCCTATAGTGTTTAAGTGCTGCAGACCAATGCGTCCGATTCTTCTAGAATCACAATGTGATTTGAATCATTGCTGGATTCTTCAGTGTGAAACATTGAATATGTTGAATTTTACTGTTCCTTAGGGTACCAATGCGAATGCGAGTATCCACGGATACATTGAATTTACTGTACCCATGGGGTACCAATCTGATACCCGTTATACGTATCTTTGAATTGCAGGCAGTACTAAATTAATAAAAGTATCGAGCAAACAATGTGTTATATGAATAAATAATTATGGATTCAATGTGAAAGAGTGTACCATTACGATGAAGATTGTTACATGTGAGTTGAACTATTTAATTATATGATTACAACATTTGCATCTATATGATACATGAATCTTAATAAACTGAATTGATGGATGTTATACTTGTAATATGTTATATCTTGTAACTACGTAGTTATTGACTTGTATGCTATATATATGTGTGTATATGTTGTTTCCCCACTAAGCGTTATCACTTAGCATGGGTTTGCTAATCCGTGTAGGTTTGAAAGCGAGGTGATCGTGAAGGACGAGTTTTGTATTGCCAACGGTCAACACTAGGAGCTCATAGTGTAGGTTTTGGGTTTTGGGCAATGAGTTTTGTATATATAATGTTTAATCCTTTTGTATTAATTAGTAAGTACGCATGTAATAGTTAAGTATCATGATGTAGACCTGCAGTATATGTGTATGATGTATATAAGTAAGTGAATGTGTAAAGTATGCATGAGATATCTGCTGCATGTGAATGCATAAGGGATGAAATTTATTTGTACAGGTTTTAGCATGCATGTATGATAGTGCTATGTGCATGTGTTTGTTGTGTGGTGATCATTCTCGACTGCTTCAGCTGAGCTATTCCAGTGGTTGAGAATGTGAGTCACAAGTAGTGGTATCAGAGCCTAGGTTTATTCTTTTTTGGGAAGCGGGTTAGTTCAGAGTATGTATAGTTGTGTTGAGCTAATACGGATGTCATTGTTTAATGTGTAGTATCGATAGATCCTTCTCATAATTCGAGAGAGGAGATGGCAGAAAGCGTTAATCCTCAAGAAGCGGAAGTGTCTGGGTCTGGACAGTCTCGGCCAGCTAGTTTGGGTAATGAGGTCCCAATGGTTCTGATGGAGGCCTTATTAAAGATGTCTCATCGAATAACAGCACCAAAGGCTCCACTTGAATCATTGAGGAGACATGGAGCAGAGGAGTTCCATGGTACAAGATTAGATGAATCGGAGCAAGCTGAACACTTGGTTGAGAAAGTGCAAAGGGTTCTTGGAGAAATTTGATGCCCTCTTGATCAGCAAGTGGAATGTGTTATATCGCTACGTCAGGGTGCTGCTTATGATTGGTGAAAACTAGTCCTGCAGCATCCAATGCTTCTGGATCCAATCACTTTGGACTTTTTTGAAAAGGAATTCCAGAATGTATGTAATAAAGGCATATAGGGAGCCGAATTGGAAGCAATTTCTGAATCTGAAACAGAGATCAATGTCAGTGGCAAAATATGAGATGGAGTTCTGTCGCTTGAGCAAATATGCACCACCTGGTGTTCTATCTGAGGAGTTTAGATGCCAGTAATTTGAACATGGATTGATTGAGCAAATTAAAGCATTATTGATCTCAATGACCACGGAGCAGAATGTGAGTTATTATCGGATAGTGCAAGCTACAATACGAGCTGAGAGGTCATTGGGGATACAAAAAGAAAGAATGGAGAAGAGAAATTCTAACCGTGGTGGGTCTCATCCAGGTAAGAGACCAAGATATTCTCAGATGGCACCAATAGCTGAATCTGTATTTAGTTCGGCGGCCAGGGGTAAGAAGCAAGGGACTTCTCATGTGTCTTGGACTGGTAGAGGTACATCTGGTACCAGAAGTGAAGTGCAAGAATGTCTCCATTGTGGAAAAAGGCATAGGGGGAAATGTTGGAGGATATCGGGTACATACTTTAGATGCGGAAGCACTGATCATTTCCTAGCAAATTGTCCGAAAGCATATGAGGTAGCTGGGAATCAACAAGAGCAGAGCAAGGGTGGTTCTAATTTGCCACCTGCTAATAGAGGAAGAGGAAGAGGACGTGGCAGAGGTGGCCAGTCCAGAGGTGGAACTAAATCTAAATTAGCGAATAGGCCTACTGTGGCACCAACTTGGGCTTATGCAATAAAGGCTCGAGAGAAACAAGATGCACCTGAGGTTACAGCAGGTACCTTTCTACTTTATGATGTAGAGATGTTTGCATTAATTGAACCTGGATTAACTCATTCATATGTGTGCATTAAAAGGATATGTGATAAAATGCCTAATGCCGAATATTTGAAATATGATATATGTGTATCGAGTCCATTGGGGAGTAATGTGAACGTGAATAAAGTGCATAAGGACTGTCCATTGGTAGTGCAAAGTTGTGTCTTGCCGATTGATTTGATTGAACTACCCTTTGATGAGTTTGATTTAATATTGGGTATGGATTGGTTAAGTAAACATAATACGATAGTTGACTGTAAGAAAAGGACTGTAGTACTCAGTAATAGTGAAGGAGGTAAAGTGATCGTGAATGGTATTTGTGCTAATCCTATTGTTAATGTGTTATTGTCAATGCAAGCGTATTGATGCTGGAGAAAGGGATGTGAGGCTTATTTGGCTCTTGTTTTAGATTCTAAAAGAGAGCAAGTGAGAATTCAGGATATACCCATAGTGAGGAAGTTCTCTGATATGTTCCCAGAAGAACTATTTGGGGTACTGCCGACAAGAGAAGTGGAGCTGTTGTGCCTGGAACAGTGCCAGTGGCAAAGGCGCCTTATCGAATGGTTCCTACGGAGCTGAAGGAGTTCAAGATGCAGTTGCAAGAGCTATTAGATAGAGGCTTCATAAGGCCTAGTGTGTCTCCTTGGGGAGCACCAGTTCTGTTTGTTAAGAAGAAAGATGGAACCATGAGAATGTGTATAGATTATAAACAATTAACAGGGTAATAGTCAAGAATCGATATCGTCTACCTAGAATTGAGGATTTGTTTGATCAGTTGAGAGGAGCAGCTGTATTTTCTAAAATAGATTTAAGGTTTGGGTATTATCAGCTGCCTGTGAAGAATGAAGATGTACCTAAGACTGCATTTAGAACTCGATATGGACACTACGAATTTTTAGTAATGCCATTCGGGTTAACTAATGCACCTGCTGCATTTATGGACTTGATGCATATAGTGTTCAGACAGTATTTAGATCAGTTTGTTGTAGTGTTTATTGATGACATCTTAGTTTATTCAAGGAATGAAGAAGAGCATGAGCAGCATTTGAAAACAGTACTTCAGGTTTTGAGGAAGCATCAGTTATATGCTAAGTTAAGCAAGTGTGAGTTTTGGCTTAAGCAAGTATCTTTTATGGGACATGTGATATCTTCTGAAGGGATTAAAGTAGATCCATTTAAAGTTGAAGCGATTGTAAATTGGAAGCCATCTAGGATTGTACTTGAAGTTAGCAGTTTCTTAGGGTGCTGGCAATTATAGAAGATTTGTGCAAGGGTTTTCAGTAATAGCTTCACCATTGACTAGATTGCTTCGAAAGGGAGTTAAGTTTGAGTGGTTAGATAGATGTCGATCGAGCTTTGATCAGCTGAAGAGGATGTTGGAGGGGGCACCAATATTAACTCAGCCTATTTCTGGCAAAGAGTATGTATTGTACAGTGATGCTTCTAGTATAGGTTTGGGTTGTGTATTGATGCAAGATGGGAAGGTGGTGGCATATGCCTCAAGGCAATTGAAGCCGCATGAACAGAATTATCTAACTCATAATCTAGAATTAGCAGCTGTGGTGTTTGCTTTAATAATTTGGCGACACTACCTGTATGGTGAGAAGTGTAAGATCTTCACTGATCACAAGAGCTTGAAATATCTGCTTACTCAAAAAGAGTTGAATCTAAGATAGCATAGGTGGCTCAAACTGTTTAAAGACTATGATTGTATAGTGGACTATCACCCGGGTAAAGCTAATGTAGTGGCGGATGCATTGAGGAGGAAGTCTGTTTCGGCTATGATGTTAAGACATATTAGATGGAGATTTACTATAGATGGGGCATTGTTAGCTCAGTTGAGAGCAAGGCCTGTATTTAGAGATGAATTGATTACTGCATAGAAAAGCGATCTCAAGTTGCAACAAATTTTGTAGTCAATGATAAGTGGTCACAAGATTGACTATTCAGTGAATGAGGAAGGTTTATTGTTTTACAGGAATCGGTTATGTGTTGCAAATGATATTAGATTGAGAAAGAGGTTGATGTATAAGGCACACAACACTGTTTTTGCAATGCATCTAGATGGAAACAAGATGTATTATGACTTAAAACAACTGTATTGGTGGCATGGTATGAAAAAGGATGTGGCAGAATATGTGTCCAAGTGTCTGACCTGTCAGCAGGTGAAAGCAGAACATCAAGTTCCACATGGTTTGCTGAATCCTCTTTCTATTCCTCAATGGAAATGAGACAACATCACCATGGATTTTATTTCTGGACTGCCTATGACATCGAAACAACAAGATACTGTGTGGGTAATTGTGGATAGATTTTCAAAATTACCTCACTTTGTACCTGTTCGAATGGATTATTTGATGGACCGATTGGCTGAATTGTATGTAAAGTAAATTGTCAGACTTCATGGAGTGCCATTATCTATTGTACCTAATAGGGATTTGACGTTTACTTCTATGTTCTGGAGAAGTTTCGAAGCTGCTTTAGGAAAAAAGTTGAATTTCAGTACAACGTTCCATCCTTAGACTGATAGATAGTCGGAAAGGGTTATTCAAGTACTAAAGGATTTTATGAGGGCATGTGTTCTAGATTTTTCTAAGAGTTGGGATAAGTACATTCCACTAATGGAGTTTGCTTATAACAACAGTTTTCAGACAAGTATTAGTATGGCGCCATATGAAGCGTTATATGGTAGGAAGTGTCGAACGCCGATCTACTGGAAAGAGTTAGGTGAGCATAAACTTGTTGGGCTGGATTTAGTAAGAGATACTGAGGAAAAGGCAAAGATCAAATAGCAGCAATTGAAAGTAGCTAGTGACAGACAGAAGTCTTATGCGGACTTTAAAAGGAAGGATATCTAGTTTAATGTGGGTGACAAAGTGTTTTTAAAAGTGTCTCATTGGAGAAAGGTATTGAGATTCGGAAAGACAGGAAAATTGAGTCTGAGATTTATTGGACCATAGGAAGTGTTGGACAGAGTGGGTTCAATAGCTTACTGGTTAGCTTTGCCTCCGGCTTTAGCCAAACTCCACGACATCTTTCATGTGTCCATGCTGAGGAAGTACCGATCAGATGAGTCTCATGTGTTATCTATGCAAGAAATTGAGGTTCAATTGGATTTCTCTTATGATGAAAAACCGAAAGCAATTATGGCAAGAGAGGTGAGGCAGCTTCGTAGTAAACAGATTCCACTTGTGAAATTTGTATGGCAGCATCACGGAGTGGAAGTAGCGACATGGGAACCTGAAGCGGCTATGCGGAAACAACATCCCCACCTATTGTAGACACCAAGTCCCGAGTAGCCTTGATCAGGATTACCCAATGATGAAATTAAGTGTGCCAAAACATGTGCGAAAAGAATGGAAGTTGGAAGTGATGATTTCCTTGTCGTTTTGATTTGTTAGGAAAAAATAAAAATGTATTTTAAAAATATTTTAAAAATTATTTTGGAAAAAAAAAGTTAGTTTTTAAATTTTTGTGTTTTAAAAAAAAAATCAGCAAGGGTCGCGCGCTGGGCGAGCGACACCCTGAGCGTTGCGCGCGCGCACTTTTTGTGCGTGGGGACACTCGTCGGGGGCTCCGACGGGGCATCCCTCGCCCTTGGTCGCCCATTTCTGCCTTTTTTGGCCATTTTGGCCCCAAAAATTCATTTTTCTTCAATTTTTTAGTAGAATTCAATGGTAAAACTTTTAAAATTCCAAACCTTTGATTTTCTTCAATTTTTTGCTTTTATTGAAATTAAGTCAATTTAATTTTTCATTAAAAAATCTGATTTTTGGGGAAAAATAAAAAGGATTTTGGAGAGAGAATTAGGGGGGATTTTCTTTAGAAAATATTTTCTTCTTCTTTCTTCTCTCAAACCAAATTCTATCAACTTTTCTAAAGAATTTTTCCAAGTGAATTCTTGAGACAAAAAAGAATAATTTTTGTTATTGGGAATTTTTCTTCTTCTCATCAAACAATTTTTACTTTGAGATAAATAAATCAATTATTTGTTTTTGAGTAAAAATTTATTTTCCATATTTTATTATTCTAATTTTATTCTTACAAATCAAGACAAGGAATTGGATCATCTACCTTCATTTTTTCAAGATATATTTTGAGGGTCAATATTTTTGGCTCAATTTCTTAATTTAATTTTTAATTTCATTTTTTTTATTTCCAATTAATTAGTTAACATGTAAATTCTTTTAGTTCTATCATTTTCTTCTTTTTTTTTTTCATTATTTTTCTTTTTATTCAATTAGTTAACATGTGAATTCTCTTAGATCTATTTTTTTGCTTCTTATTTCTCATTTAATTATTCATGTTCATATTATTGTCATAATTTTTTGTTCATAAATAGTATTAGTATTATCATTTAACATGTTTTAGCATAATTGGCTTATCTTATTTTCATTTTATTCCTCCATATTTAATTGGATTGTTCATTTTCTTTGATGTTATTATTATTGTTATTATTATTATATTTGATTGTTCATATTTTTTGTTATTATTGTGTTATTATTATTATTGTAGTTATTACCTTCATTAGTATTATTATTATTATTATGATATTATCCTTATTCTTGTTTAATTTTATTATTACTATTATTATTTATGTTTTATGCATGCTGATTTTTATTATGACTTTTGCTTTTTATGCATGATTGGATGTTATTGTTGTTATTTTGTATTTTTATGCATGCTAAATTCTATCATCATTATTTTATGCTTGTTTATGCATGTTGAATTTTATTATTATTATGTTATCTTTTATGTATGCTAAATTGTTAATTAATTAGATTGCATATTTTTATTATGTCATTTTAATTGGCTTGTCATATATGATGCAATTTCGATTGCCTTAATTTAATTGTTTTCATGTTATATGTTTAATTAATTTTTTACTAGCTTCGCTTTTGTTTTTTTTTTTTTATTTTCAATATTTATTTTTATGTGTGAGTATTTTTCATATCAAGTGGGAGCCCTTGAAGATTTGGAGATCCATTTGGGAGTTGATTGGTTATTTCTTTATTATTTTCATTACTTTGCTTTCATTATTTTATTTAATATGTAATTTGTAATAAATTATTTTTTATGCACGTTAATTAAAAAATCACAAAAATATTTCTATTTAATTAATTTGTTTTTTTAAATAAAATGGGACCAATGTCCTAACTTTTTTCATCCAAAATAAATTATCACTTTAAAATTATTTTCTTTAATTATGCATGAGAGGACCAACTGTGACGCGCGCCGAACCCGAAACAACCCAGCAAGGGCCCTCATTTTAAATCCGCTTTAGGATTCGAGGTATGAAGGTTCGCGTCATTTGATCATGGGCGCCATGAGGCATCATCGGTGTATCCCTCCCAATAGAACATTGGAGAGAAGTACCTAGCCTATTGACTCCTAAAGGCACCTTTGAGGTATTTGGAGTCGCCACCCAATTTGCGTGAAATTGGGAAAAGGTTTCTCACCTCTATTGGTCTAAACCAGAGATATGGTGTCCGGAACTTCCCTCTTATTTATGCTTTGGTTAATTATAAATGGGTTTTTAACTTCTTAAAATTATATCTCTCATCTCACACGAGCGATGCATTAAAAGTAAGAGCGCATTTCAAGCACGTAAAGGAAGTAAATAAAAGCGATGAAGCAATAGATAGAGAAAGCGATAAATGAAAGCGGTAAACACGCAAACACACAATTACAATAGAAATAAGGGCAGAATACAACCCCATTAAAAAGGAGATTAAAGACGTAAGTGGGACGGAATACAATCCCCAAAATATAAATAAAGTTGCCCCAAAATTAATTACAAGGGCCCAAAAATGAACTTGGATTTAAAACACTCACTCGAGATTAAAATAAAAGAACATACATAAATCGGGGCATTATTTAAGGAACATTGGTTCCCTCACACTTGTTCGAAATTTAGGAACATTGGTTCCTTCGTATTAATTTGAAGAGGGTTCGAAGAGTCATTTTTGATTGCTTGAATTAAAAAACCGGGATGAGTGATCCCATTTTTGTAGAAAAGTTGACTCTTCGTTTTAATTGTGACATTTTTATTGTCGGGCTAAAACAAGGGACATTGGTCCCAATTTTATTAGTGAAGAATCCAATTTAATTGTAAAAATATTTTTGTGACTTTTTATCACACGCGTACAAAAATAAAACAAGTACTTACAAGTAAACACATAGCACATAAAGAGAAGGAATTAAGAAAGATCTCACCGAGCAAGGCGATATTCCACGGGTCGCGACCCATCCGGGGAGCCGTGAGAACGCTTACACTACCCGACCCAAATTAAACTCATACAAAGATAATGTCGAAAATAATATCAGTAAATATTTTAAGTAAATCAATCAAGCAAGTGCAAAATATAACAATAATAATAAATGATAAATAATGATAACGACAATAATATTATGATAACAAATAATAATATTATGTGGCACGTAAACATTAGCATGACAGTAAGTAGGTAGTGATAATATTAATAATTATAATAACATTGTGATAATATTAATAATTATAATAACATAATATCAATAAATATAAAATGAATATATAATAATGATAATAATAAAAAACAGAATATTAACAATAGTAAATAAATAGTGATAGTAATAATAATAACAATAATAATAGTAATAATAATAATAACTAATTAAAGCAATAACTATGAAATGCATAAATGATAGTAATAACAGTAAATACAAAAAGGACAGCAAATGAATAAGTATATAATGAACACTAATAATAATGACAATATTAATAATAATGATAATAATAGTAACAAACAAACATATAGAGGCATGTTAATAATGATGGTAAGGAAAGAATAACAAAACTAAGAAAAATAATAGTAATAAAAACAATACTAACCTAGTACATTAAACGAAACCATCAATCACAAAAATATTCATGAAGAAAAAAAAGAATGGCATGCCCACACTGACTAAATCAAAGAGAATAATAGGCAAATGACATAGTATTTAATGGCAAAAAATGAAGAAATATTTTATGATAATAAACAATATACAAACGAGTAAATGAAATTGGCCCAAGAATGTTTACCCTCAGAATTTTTAGATCGAAAATGCGGCGTCCCGATCCGCTCCTCTTGTCAATTTTAGTGATAAGTATTTAGGGAAGATATGAAAATCTGTGTTCTAAACGAATTAATTTGAGAAAAATGTTTCTTTGTGGGATGAGAAATCCAAGAAAATTGATTTTTCTTGCTCAAATCAACCCAAGATCAAAGGTTTTTTTTAGTAGCAAAAACTAAAATGTGAGACTAAGGCTTGAAGATTTTTTGAAGAATTTTTAAGAAAAAAATCGCTTCCTGGAGAGTAGCCAAGACCAAAGAAAACAAAAGATTTTTTTTTCAAATATCTCCCGTCCTCCTCAAAAATGAGGGCCAATTCCTCATTTAAGGTTGTCTTGGCCAAAAATGGCAAGGGACAAAAGAGACTTTCATTTTTAGTTAATAAAAAATGTCATAAAATGGTGAAACAAGAAAAAAAGTCAGACTGAAAAAAATCAGACTGAAAACAGCGGAAAAAACGGACAGGCGAAGACCAGGTCGCGCGGATAGGGCAAGGGCGCGCGCGGCAGCAGCCTGCTGCGCGCGTGGTGCCCCTGCACCGCGCGCGGCAGGCAGCTGCCTCACGCGCAGGGAGTGCGCGCGGCGCCCCCTGCCTCGCGCGCAGGGGACTGCGCGCGAGGCCCCCTGCCTCGCGCGCAGGGGGGGCGCGCGGCGCCCCCCGCCTCGCGCGCAGGGGGGGCGCGCGGCGCCCCCCGCCTCGCGCGCAGGGGGGGCGCCGCCTCGCGCGCAGGGGCTGCGCGCGAGGCCCCCCGCCTCGCGCGCAGGGGGGGCGCGCGGCGCCCTCTGCCTCGCGCGCAGGGGGCTGCGCGCGGCGCCCCCCGCCTCGCGCGCAGGGGGCCTGCGCGCGAGGTGCCCCTGCGCGCTGGGCGGCCTGCTGCGCAGGCGCCCCTGCGCGCTGGGGCAGCCTGCCGCGCAGGCAGCCCCGCGCTGCCGCAGGCGGCCTTCGCGACTTTTTTTTTTTTTTTTAAATTTTAAATTTTGACACAAAATTAATATATTTTTTTTACTCCATCTTAATTTTAATTTCCCCAAAAATATATATTTTTAATTATTTTCCGAAAAACACACATTTGACAAGGGAACGATCGATTCTCACATTTCTTGCCGAAAATCGGTCTTCTATTTCATCATCGGGTAATCCTTATCTTGGACCGCCTCGGGACCCGGTGTCTACACCAACGTCCTCATTTTAATAAATAGCCCGATTTATGTATGAATTGTATTTTATTTACAAATGGGGGTTGTATTCTGTCCCTAGTTTTATTGTAATTTATTTTGCTTTCATTTACTTTATTTATTGCTTTTATTATATGTTTGACATGCGTGTTAAATTAAATTGCATTAAAATTGAATGAGACAAGGGATAAAACGCTAAATTCAAAATTCAATTATAAACTTAATCAAGGTATGAATAAATGGAAAGTCCCGAACCATCTCTGGTCTTTGGGCTCAACGATGCGAGAGGGCCATTCCGATGTTTAATTGGAATGGGATCTCCAAGATACCTCTTGTATCCCACCAAAAGGCTAAATTCAAAATTCAATTATAAACTTAATCAAGGTATGAATAAATGGAAAGTCCCGAACCATCTCTGGTCTTTGGGCTCAACGAGGCGAGAGGGCCATTCCGATGTTTAATTGGAATGGGATCTCCAAGATACCTCTTGTATCCCACCAAAAGGCTCAATTTACAATCCTAGGCTCCTTAGGGTTAGAAGGTCATTCCAATGTTCTATTGGGGTGAATGCCTCTAAGACCCCTTCGGTTTGCTCAAGATGGATAATATGCACCGTCTTAGGCTCACTGAGGCGAGACAAACTTTCCCAATATTTTATTGGGTGGCGACTCCATGAAATCTCCTTATTGCCCAAAATAGACGCACTTGTAAATACCTTACAAGTTTTCATGAACCTCTCTCGATCGCCTTAAAAAGTGGGCCTTCGGGGGCCATGGAGTTCGGCGCGCGTTACACCTATTTAATTCAGGTATAAATTTCGCGAACAAAATTCTTTTTAGGAGGGGAGAGTTGTAATGACCCGAATCATACCTTGGTAGTAATTGGTTTAATTCGGCGCATTGAGGAGGTGTGTGTGTACTAATTTATGATGTTGGACTAAATTGAAATATAAGAGAAGGACTTAATTATATAACCAAAAGAAAGATAAGGGGCTTATTGACAGTTGTACATGATTAACAATAACTGGTGATTAATTAGCTTAATTAAATCAGATATGAGTTAGTGAAGGACTAAGGGAATCTAGTGGATTCAATGTGTGTCCTCCTTATGCAGCCAACTTTGAGTTTATATGCAATATAAACCCTTGGAAGAGAGAGAAATCTGCATCCCTATTGCATGTGATTCTCGGTAGGTTCCTCTTCAATCCTTTTAAATTCTCTTCATCATCTTTATATGTGGTTCTTTCTAAAATATGATGTATAAGTTGGATAATTGACGGATTGAACTTAAATTGTTCTTGATAAAGGTAAGTTATTTGGTTGGTTTATTCTTCATCTTTTCATCTAGTTCTCTGATTTTTGAATTGGTATAGAATTTGATGTTGTGTTCCAATTCTGGAAATTGGACTATGTGTGTAGTTGAGAAATCAAAGCAAGACAAAGGGAAAGCTAAGATTGGAGAACCTAGCTCAAAAGGAGATCTTTAGGAGCATAGGAGAAGAGGTTTGGAAAACTTGCTTGTTTTTGGTTATGTGTTAGCTGAATTAGTTATATTGAATGTTAAATATTGGTAAATGGATATTTGTTGTGTGAATGGTATGAAATGTTGGTTGGTTTGTGTTTGCTTGAGGGGCTCTAATGGAATATGAATAAGAGATTCCTATAGCATGATGAATTATAACTAGGGTTGTAGAACACGTAATGTGCTTAATTCTTTGCATCTTGTATTGAGTTAAGTTGAATGGAAATTGTGCAATATGCTAGTTAATAAGTAGATTTGCATATTTTTAGGATGATGAAATAGTGGAATGGTAAGTCTTGTGAATAACATGAGAAATGGGGTGGTTTGCACAATTGTGATTTGCAACTCCTGCATAGGTCACGGTGACATTCAAGAGGTTGCCACCGTGAGGTATGCAAATTTGCATTCTGCCTAGTTGAGATTAGTATGTCACGGTGACAACCGAAATGGTTGTGACCTTGAGGTACCATGAATTCTATTATGCCCGAAGTGAATTTGGTATGTTAGGTGATAACAAAAATGGTTGTGACTGTGAGGTACCTTGGCTTACATTCTTCCTTGCACTAAGGGAATATGTCACAGTGATAAATAAAATGGAGGTGACCGTGAGATACTCAGGGGTTGCATTCTATTCGGGTAATTAGTGTATGTCACGGTGACAATAAAAATGGTTGTGACCTTGAGATACCCTAGATTTCATTCTGTTCTGTAACCTGTGGTATGTCACGGTGACAACCAAAATGGTTGTGACCGTGAGGTACCCTGTTTTTGTGCAAACTCCTTAGCCATTTGTGGTTGATGTCCTAATGATAAAGCAATGACTAATTAAGTATAATAACACATAAAAAGTGTGTAATGTTGATATCAAATGGGATGATCATATGTGATTAATGAGTTATATGGTTGTTATGTTATAATCTATGCCATATTATTCCATGAGATATGTGATGAGTTAATAGAATGGCTTGATGGTGGCCAAGAATATGAATTTGTCATTGGTTTACAAATGTGTGTAATGGAGGAACAGTATTAATATCTTCTTTATTGACTTATTATAACTGTTGAATCATGTGATCAAATATCCGCATCTTTGAATTACAGGCTGGACTAAATTAATAAAAGTATCGAGCAAACAATGTGTTATACGAATAAATAATTTTGGATTCAATGTGAATGAGTGTACCAATACAATGAAGATTATTACACATGAGTTGAACTATTTAATTATATGATTACATCATATGCATCTATATGATACATGAATCTTGATAAACTGAATTGATGGATGTTATACTTGTAATATGTTTTATCTTTTAACTGTGTAGTTATTGTATTGTATGTTATATATATGTGTGTATATGTTGTTTCCCCACTAAGCATTATCGCTTAGCATGGGTTTGCTAATCCGTGTAGGTTTGAACACGAGGTGATCTTGAAGGACGAGTTCCGTATTGCCAACGGTCAACACTAGGAGCTCATAGTGTAGGTTTTGGATCTTGGGCAATGAGTTTTGTATTTATAATGTTTAATCCTTTTGTTTTAAGTAGCAAGTACGGATGTAATAATTAAGTATCATGATGTATACCTACAGTATATGTATATGATGCATATAAGTAGGTGAATGTGTAAAGTATGCATGAGATATCCGCTGCATGTGAATTCGTAAGGGATGAAATTTGTTTGTCCAGGTTTTACCATGCGTGTATGATAGTGCTATGTGCATGTGTTTATTATATGGCTATCATTCTCAATTGCTTCAGCTGAGCAGTTCCAGTGGTTGAGAATGGGCGTCACAAGTTGGCGGGGTTGAACAGTGGTTGAGGGATGATATTGTGGTTAATCAAAATTCAAATTTTGAAGAGCGAGTTTTTTGTGATAAGACGAATGTGGACAACTCTTGTTTGAATTTGAATGTTTTGGGCGGGCCTCAAATTGTTGATGCAGGGAACAATAAAAAAGAGACAGTGGTTTGCTTTTCTGCCTCTGGGCTTGATGGGTTCATTCGCATAATAGAGAGAAATGAGGAAAATAGTCTAGTCCAGTTTAACGAAGATGAAGTCCTTTATTTGGCTGAGGTTCATTAAAGGTAAAAATGTAAGCTATATGATACTAATAACGTAGATTTTGTTTTGCATGGGAATGATCATGGGAATTTTGGACAATCATCTATTTCAGAGAATGTGATAGTTCAGGATGCTTTTGTTCATGTTTTTAACTTAATTGTAATGGCCGAGCCTTTTTTAGGATCTCGCCAAGAGCCATGATTAGCATTAGTTGGAACTATCGTGGACTTGGCAATTTATTAGCCTTGAGAAATTTAATCAAGTTTCACATGCCTGCTATTGTTTTCTTAGTTAAAACTCTTGTTCATGCTAATAAAATTGATGAAAAAACATTTGATTAGTTATTCTGGGTGTTTTATCTAGATAAAGAGGGTAGAAGTGGTGGTCTTGCGTTGATTTGGAATAACTCTATTTCTATCTCTATTTTATACCGTTCTAGATTTCATATTGATGTTTCCATAGTTGATAATAATTCTAGTATCTGGAGATGCAGTTGCTTTTATGGTAGGCTGGAAAGGGGTTCTAGACACTTATATTGGAATTTGTTAAGGTCTTTGAACACTTCATCTAACTTACCTTGGTGTGTGATTGGTGATTTTCATGATATTTTATCCTCCGATGAGAAGGTGGGTGGTTCCCAGCAGTCTGAGTGGTTACTAAGGACCTTTAAAAATGTTGTTATCGATTGTAGTTTGGTTGATCTTTAGCTAGAGGGTTACAGTTTTACTTAGGAAAGAGGTAGAGGGACATATCATAGCATTATAGACTCGAATTGGTTGGATTTATTTCTTGGTGTGTGGTTGTAATATCTTTTTACCCCAGTCTTTGATCATCATCAATTAAGTTATAAACATTTCTTGTGATTGTTTCTCAACATGCTCAAAAATTTCAATTTCAAAACTCATGGTTAGAAGTCGAGGAGTTCAAAATGGTGGTTACTGATTGTCTTAACTTAAGGGATAATCCCTCAATTTTAGAAAAGATTTCTTCTTGCAGTTTGGCTATGTCTAATAGGGACAAGCTTATCATCGTTAATTCATGGATTGTATCAAATAAGCGAAGGTGAAGCTGTCTATTGCTATGCATTCAGTAGATTTGGATACCGATTTTAGTTCTTGAAGCATTATATAATCTGAATTTGTTGCTTAATTAGGGAGATGCTTTCTAATGACAGCGAGTGAAGCATTTCTAGCTCAAAAATGGTGATCAAAATAGTAAGTATTTTCATGCTATGGCTTCTGCTAGGAAAAAATCTAATACCATTTCTTCTTTATGTCGTAATGATGAGCCTATGGTGTATGAGATTATGAATTTACAATAGGTTGCATTTGACTATTTTAGTGATTTGTTTGCTATGGATAGTGTTAAGGATAGAGTGGATGTTAGTTTCACCTATGCCTGTGTCTCTTTAGAAGACAATGCTAGTCTGGTAGCTCCTTTTACTTATCTTAAATTCAAGACTAATATTAAGGAGATGCATCGAGATAAGGCTCCGGGACCTGATGGGCTTAATCCTACTTTTTATCTGAATTGTTGGCACCTTATAGGTATGAATATTTTCTCTTTTGGCAGTAGATGCATGAGTTCTTATGCTTTTCCAGATGGGTTTAACGCTATTACTATTATTTCGGTAAAGGATTTTCAACCTATTTCTCTTTGCAACGTTATTTATAAAATTTTTGCTAAAGTTTTGGCTTATCGTTTGAGAAGAATTTTGCCTCATTTAATTTCTAATAATCAGTCAGCTTTTGTGCCGAGCTGGTCTACTATTGATAATGTTGTTGTTGCTTTTGAATATGTTCACTATATGAGGCAAAAAACTAAAGGAAAAAAATAGAGATGTTGCCTTAAAGATTGACATTAGTAAGGCTTATGACAGGATCAAATGGTCTTATCTTAGAGTTGTACTTGTTCAAATAGCTCTTAGGTGGATTGATTAGGTTATGTTATGTGTTACCTTGGTTAAATATCATGTTGCAATTAATGGAACTGAGGTTGGCCCTATTGTTCCTACTAAAGATTTGAGATGAGGGGATCCATTATCCCCTTACTTATTTATTCTTTGTGCAAAGGGGCTTTCTGCTTTAATTAAAAAGTAGAAAAGGATGGGGTCTATTCATGGGCTTAGAGTGTGTCGCAGAGCTCCTGATGTCTTAAATCTTTTCTTTGCTGATGATAGCTTTTTGTTTTTTAGAGCTTCTATAGATGAATGCATTTGTATGAAGAATGTGCTTAATGTCTATGAGTCCCTTTCTGGGCAAGCAATTAATTTTGCTAAATCTGGTATTCTTTTTAGTAACAATGTGGAGTCGAGTAGAAGAAAGGAGGTGGTCTCATAATTCTTTAGATACAGGCAGATATTTGAGACTTCCATCTTTGGTTGAGAGAAACAAAATACCTATTTTTTGTTATATGAAAGATAGATTGTGAAAAAGGTTATTTGGTTAGCATGGTAAGATTTTATCTTAGGCAGGTAAGGAAATTTTGCCTAAATCAATTGCCCAATCTATTCCTTCTTATAATATGAGTGCTTTTTTGCTTCTTATTTGTTTATGTGAAGAGTTGTTAAGAATGATGAATTCGTTCTGGTTGGGATCAGTCCCGAAGGGAAGGAGGCATATTCATTGGGCTTCCTAGAGCTTTCTTTATCTAAGGAAGAAAAATGGTGGTTTGGGTTTTTCTCATCATCAAAGTTTTAATGTAGCCATATTGGGTAAACAAGTCTGGAATTTAATACTCTTTCGAGTAGAATTTTCAAAGTTAAATATTATTGGGATGGGGATATCTTGTTGGCTTAATTAGGTCCTAACTCGAGCCTTATATGGAGGACTATATGGTCGGCACATTATGTTCTTATTATGGGTTATTAGTAGAGAATTAGAGATGGAAAGTCTATCAATATTTGGAAGGATCAATGGATTTCGAATAGTATGTCATTGAAGCCTACCTTTATTTGTCCGGATGGTTTAGAAGACATTAAGGTAAAGGATTTAATTATTCCTAATTCTTTTGAATGGGACTTGGAATTACTTAAAAATTTGTTTAATTCGAATGATGTCCATAATATTCTCCTTTTGTCGGCTAGAAATGGTGACTTTAATGATACTCTAATTTGGCATTATGAATAACATGGCCATTATTCTGTGAAATCGGGTTATAAGGTGGCTACTAATGATTTATTGTTTAATGGTGAAATTCCAAATGATATAGCTTGGTCTTTTATTTGATCATTGTCCATTCCTGCTAAAGTGAAATTATTTTTGTGGAAGCTTGGTTTTGGGTGCCTTCCCACATGAGAAACATTATTATTGCGGGGAGTTAACACTACAAAAAAAAAACTAAAATTAGCGATGGCAATAAATTAGCAACGGATTAGAGACCGTTTTAAGGATTGGTTGTGAAAATTTATTTTTCCTTTTTTGCGACTAATTTAGTGACGAAAAAAAGAAACTGTCGCTAAATTTTGGCAACAATTTATGGCACCTATTTTGCGACTAAAAAATTCATCGCTAATTTTTGTGATTAATTTAGCGACTAAAAAATCCGTCACTAAAATAGTGACGGCAATATTAGTCGCTAAATTTGGAGGCAATTTTAGCGACTTTGTTTGCGACGAATTAAGCGACTAAACTTGTTATTGCTGAACACACTTGAATTAGCGACATAATAGCGATAGAAATATTCAAATTTTTTAAATATGAAAATAATTTTCGAAAATTAAAGTGATATTTTAGCGACGGAATAATCCGTCGCTATTTTGTCAGTAAAATTGATTATAATATTAATAAAAGTATGCATATATGCTTGTAGTTATTAATTATTTTTAATATTTTTGCTTTAAACATGAATTTTAATTTGTCTAAAATAAATTTTTTATTATTCAATTATTTAAAAATTTAATGAAAATATTAGATGAGTGAACTAAAATTAATATTAATAAAGAAATTTATTAAGTAATATGTATTGATACTATTTTTGGGTTTTGAATTAATAACTTTGACTAAATGATTAAATTGAAACACATAAATTAATATATGTACGTATATATTGCAACGTCCTGACAAATAAATAATTATACAAATTAATTAATTAAATTATAGGTTAACTTTGTTATTTTTTAAAAAATTAAGAATTATTCCATATTTTTATAGAATTTCCTAAGTTTTTCTATTTTTCTACTTTCGCTGTGTCAATATATGTATGTATATATTGTAAAGCCCCGATAATTTTCGAGTTATGAATAGTACCACAGTAGATATGTAATATCCCAAAAATTTTTGATGTTGTAAATGGTAATTCGCTAGGCTAAGAATTTACCAAATGTCAATTTTGACCCAAATGACCCAAAATTTTCTTTAGAATCTATAAAATTAAATATATTTAATTATAGCTAAATAACTAACTGAATATGAGTACATGTGTGTGTGTATATATATATATATAGAGAGAGAGAGAGCCAAATAACAAAAAAAAAATAAGAATAATAAAATAATAAAAATAACTTAAGTTTAGATCTATTTTGGGTTAATAAAGAAGAGTTAAGAAAGAAAAAGCAAAATGGGAAATACGTATAGAGGAGGGAAGCGAGAGAGAGAGAGAGAGAGAGAGAGAGAGCGACGGAGAGTAGATCTAGATCCGCTCAGCCACCCCCCCTTCGGCATCGTCGTTTTATTACCGCTTGCCCCGCACCCCGGCATCCCCACTTTGGAATCCCCTTCCCTATCGCTGCGTGCCATATCTGGATGCCTGTTCTGCCCCCTCTCACTGCGCGCCAGATCTGCAAAGGCTCCTTCGCACGTGCCAGATGTCCTCCTTCCTCCGCCGCAAGCTTCTGTTGCCTGTCGCCACTCCTCCCTTGCCGATGGCCGCTCCTGTGGACATCGCTACTATCTTGCACAGGTAAATCACCATTTTTCTTTTTTTTTCTATTTACTTTTTTCATGTATTTTTATTTTTTATTTATTTATTTTCATTTATGTTGTATATTTGTTGTGTATTTTTTTTATTTGTCATCAAAATTTAAGTTGATTGTAACCTATTTTTAATGAAATGCTTGTTGGTGTTACAAATTACCACTCTATCAAGTTTTTCCATTTTCAAAATCAAGAGTTTTACTTTATTTTTGCCCTTTTTTAGCTTCTCGTATATTCAAGATTTGGATTCTATTATGCTTTTGATGGCCATGCTTTTCCATTTTTAGTTTTTTCTTTGGTTGTTAGTTGTGCTTCTATTATTTACTGCCCTCATAATTTTGCTTGTACTAGAGCTAGTGGAAAGGAATTGATGATGTTGGTTCTGACCTGATTAATTTTTTCTGTAACATTTTTCTAGATCACATATACCTTATTAAATCTTGCTCAATGAAATTGTTTGCATGTTTGTATCTGTTGAACCATGTTATATGTTTACGGATGTGTGATTGGGGAAATAATTTCTCTGGTATATTATAATTTGAATGCAAGACTTAGAGATGCATGATTCTATTGTAAATATTTATCTGTGGTCTTAATTAAGGTCTCATGCTTGAGCTTTTATGTCAACTTTTTGGAGTTTGGTGGGTGTTTGAGCTATGTTTACTCCGTAGTATCTTGTATGTTTTCCTTCTCTTCTTATGTGTCCTGACTTTATTATGATAGCATTGTCTTCTCCACATTTCATTGCTTGACGAGCCTTTTGATGGTTTCCTGATGAAATCTTTTTTGTCTACTTTTTGGAGTTTGATGGGTTCCTTATGCATCTGTCTAGGTGGTCTGAGTTTGGGTTTGTCCCAGCACATCTCCAATATTTTTTTTGGTTTGGTGGCTGTCTGTGCATTAATATTAAGTTTAATGTTGACCCTGGTCCTGTTAGTAAAAGAGTGATTTGTGAACTAAGGTGTTTGCAATAGCTATTGTAATGTACTTTGAGCTTTTAGTTCTTGTGTTGCTAAGACAGGTCAGTTGCTTCTTTTGTTTGTGTGGTTGATTACTATTCTTGTGCTGCAACATTGTCTGTATTTGCTCCTGTTGTTTGTGAACTTTCGGTTTCACAACTTTTTTGAACCTCATCTGGGTTCCTTTTCTTAATTATGTACTTCCTATGGTATTAAGGTGTTCTTGGTATCAATGTGAAGACCATGCTTGACTGAGATCCAAAGGGCAAGGTGGGCCTAATGAGTCCATTACCTGATCTGGTCACTATCCATCCTCTAAAGGAAGAAGAAGAGTATGTTCCACCAGTGCTGACAACCAATATTGAGATTCCAGTAACCTAAGCCTTGAATTTGGAGGAATAAGTTTGCAGTACTTATTTAATGCCCTTTTGTTTTTATATATATTTTAGGGAAGAAAAATACTAGAGGCTTGTATGACTCAAGAGTTAGATTTTGCCTGCTTCTATTAATTTAGCATCTCAAGTTTGTCTCAAGGGAGTAATCAATGCTAGCTATTCGAACATTTTTTTTTCGTTAATTTTTGTTGCCATGAATTATAGCCAGTTTCTGTTTTCAATTTATTTTTTAAATTTGTTTTGCTGGCCTTTAAGTTCCATTATATATTCTTCTTTTTTCTAATTCAGTTTATGCACTCTGTTCTAGCCATCTTAATACTTTACGCTTAAATTGCTATTTATATAAATTAAATTTTAAATGTTATAATAATAATAATAACAATAATAATAATAATAATAATAATAGCAAAATTAAATTGCAAATAATAATAATAATAGTAATAATAATAAATATTAAAATGAAATTAGCGACGGATTTTGCTGTCGCAAATTTTCTTCTTTTATGTGGCATTCTAAAAATATTGTTTTGCGACGGAATTTAGTGACGAAAATATCCGTCGCTAATATTTTTTTAAATCTAATGGCGACCACTTTTGGGGTTAATTAGTGACAATTTTTTAGTCGCTATTCTATCACTATTTTTACCTACGGTTTTGTGTTTTAGTCACAAATTTCCTTGCGACGGCAGAAATAACGACGGATAGTCGTTTAGTCGCTAAAAGGAATTAGCGATGGAATTTTCTCAATTAGCAATGAAAGCTGCCATCGCTAATTTCTTATTTTTTTGTAGTGTAATATGCAAAATTATTGTGTTATTTGTAATGACTTTGGGGAGCACTACTTTCATACCTTTTTCGATTGCCCTTATGTTGTACTTGTTTAGGAAAAAAGTGGACCGAGTTTCACGTCAATGCAGGAGGGATTTTTTGGTGGTTGGATGGCTACCATGTTGAATGAATTCAACCCTATTCAATGCAATAAATTATGCATGTTACTATGGGGTCTTTGAGGTAATGGAAATAATATGTTATGAAAGGGATTGTCAATCTCTCCTTCTTTCTGTGTGCAGCAAAGTCTCAATTTTCTGGCGCAATTTCACTTAGTGAATGGTATTTCTCAGGAGTTTTAAAGTCCAATAATTTTTGAACAACCTGCTTGCTGGATACATCTGTTACCAAGTATTGTAAAGCTTAATATTGATGCCTCTATTAATATCCAGTTAAGAAGTATGGGTTTAGGATGGGTTTTTCATAATGATATGTGTAGAGCTCTTAGTTGTATTTCTAAGTCAATTGGGGGCTCTGGAACATTTCATTGGCTGAGGCAGTTTATTTAAAGGAATCTCTAAGCTGGATTAAGGATCAAGGACTGCACAATGTTCGGATTGAAATGGATCAAAAAATAATCGTTGACTCATTCAATCATTTTATATCCAATCTCATTGAATTTTGGTGTGTTATTCATTCTTGTAGGTAGCTTGCTAGTTTATGCCAAAATGTTTCAATTGGTTTCATTAAAAGATAAGCTAATAAGGTAGCTCATGTTCTTGCAAAAGATGCTCATTCTTATGCTGGTCTTATGTCCTAGCAGGAGCTCCTAATTTTGTAAAGCCTTCCTTGCATTCTAATATTATGCTATCTTGATTAATGGCATTCCTTTCTTCCTAAAAAAAAAACTATTATTGTTATGTTTTATGTGATTAAGTTGGAAAAATGGGTGTTTCTTCATATATGATTACTCTTTTTATAGAAATATTGTAATTTGGTGGTATTAAATTAAGATGTTTATTGCAACTATTCTGTTGAGGACCTATTGTGGAAATATCGTTTATGGGCCTTTTTCAAGTGTCAAGTTATTTGGGTTCACATCAAGTCGAGTTGATCCGAACCCCGATCTCCATTCTTTGTGATATTGATTTCAAACAATAAAACTCATGTTAACTATAATATTTCAAATCTAGTTTCATCCTATTTCTTTTTCTTATTTTATTATTTGTCTAATTTTGTAGGCTGTTGATTCCTATTTTCTGTTATAATTTATATACAAGTACTTTAAATTTGAATTAAATGAATCAACTCTGTGCAAAATTATAATATGTAATGCAATGTTCCAGTTTGGTATACTAGAATGCATTTGTAGGAATATTGTGGTATAGCAAACTATGGAATTAAGTATATCAATTGCAAGCAGAAGTCTAATTATGTATTGCAATACTCCAAGGTATACCAATGTGCATACTAAGGTATACGATGAATCAACTTAAATGAATCGACTCTGTGCATAATTATAATATGTAATGCAATATTCTAGTTTGGTATAATAGTATGCGTACGTAAGAATACTATGGTATACCAAACTGTAGAATTAGTATATGTAATTACAAACAGAAGTCTAATTATGTATTGCAATGTTTTAATTTGGTATACCAATATGCATATTAAGGTATACCATGATATACCAAACTGTAAAATTAAAAAGAGCTACAATATGCATAATTATAAAATATTTATTGCAAAAATCCAATTTTGTGTACCAATATGCATATGTAGGTATATGAAGGAACACCAAATTGGAGTTTATGAATTTATCATTACGTAATTTTATATACCAATCAGTAAACATTTCAATAATAAAGTTGAATATTTTTCTTTTATTATACTCGTGGGTATACGTTCGTATACGTAGATATACTAAGAAAATTTTATTTTCAATTTTACAGGTTGATGCACCTAAAGAATGGGATTGAAGAACAAAACCTATGGGTAAGGTTGAAAAAGGGAGGAGTTTTGACAAAATAACAAATTGATTTCAGGAAACAATTTCAAGGAATTTGTATAATATTCTCCGTTCAGTATGATGATTTTTAAAATTTTTGAATTAATGGGGATTGATTTGATTTCCGATTTTTATGTGAAAATCCTTATCAATAAGCAAACCCAAGTAACCGAATAAAAAAAAAAACTAATTAAAAAGTGGTATTTTTTAAAACAAAAATTTTAAAAATATATATTTAAAATAAAAAAGAAAAAATGATTATTTAAAAACTCATGAAAAAATGTGATATTTTATGCAATTACGTAACTCACATTTAAAGTAGCTTAGTTGCTTACTCTCTCTATATATTTAATTATAAATAATTTTTATAAAAATATTTAAAAAATTTATATATCACGTTTATGAAAAACATAAATTCATATATGATGTGCCTATACAATAACCTAGTGTAAAAAAGAAGAGAAATAAATGTTGAATTTGTGATTTTAAATTCATTATGAAATCTGCCTCAAATGAATTTCTCTTACTTATAATTTTAAGTAGTTGTTTGTTTTTTAGCAAATTTTATTTTTGATTTGAAGTACAAGTAAAAATTTTCTATTTCTATCAACTTGAGTTTTGGTTTTTTAGAATTCTTGTTGATATGAAATGTAGCTCTACAAATATCCATAATTGATGTCTCTATTTGTGCAACAGGATGTGCACAGCGAGTCATCTGTTTCCAAAGTGATATAATTTCAATTTGGTTTCAATAGTTGTTAATTAAAGGAAGTTAAACTCCATATACTGGATTTTGATGATGTTATTGGGTGCATTTTGAATTTTAGGTTGAAATTTAGAAATCAAATTCTTTTTATCTCTTCATTTTGATTAGTGAATTTTTGCTTCCCTTCGCTTGTGGATGTAGGCTTAGTGTTGAACTACATTAAATTTTTTGTATGTTTATTTTTCTCATTTTTTCTATTATTTTTTTGTTAAATAAAAATTTGTCGCAATATTTGCCCCATAAATAAATATTTTTGTTCCACTACATGGATTTATCTCTAAAATGTGGTATCAAAGCCTGATTTGCTAATTAATATTTATTTTAAGTGTTTTATAGCGACAACAAAATTTGAGATTGAGAAGCAGATTCCAACATGTATTTTGCAATTTAAGATGGAAGTGATTGTAGCACATATGTTCAATTTGGAGAAGAAAAACAAGTTATTGTTTGGTATCTTCTTTGAGTTTATTTTGGAGAATTTATATGTGGTAATAATTCGATATGGGAAAAAGGGAATTTTGAGTCAAGGTAGAGAATTGTTGAGTGATTATAAATTAAAGTCAATGTGGAGATTGTTGAGTACAGATATTGTTGGGAAAAATATATACACATATGCATGAAGATAACATAAACACATATATACTACCTACTTCTTGTAGCACTGAAACTTTAGCAGAAGCGTATACAAGGATCCTTTTTGCATCACTGGTCCAGCTCTTACCCATGTGCGGGATAACAACAATTATACCATAGTGTAAATGCCACTTGGAGTCAAGAGAGCGAGAGGAAAATTCGGTAGACCTCCAGTATGGATAAAGTTATTCTATATACATTTACAGAAAATCTGAGACCTATTTAAAGAGATATCTTCTCTAAAATAGGAAGGGAGTTATAATGGGAAATTAATGACAAAAAGGGAGTTACGCCTTTTTAATGAGCAATAAAAAGGGGAATTAATTTGAAAAAGGAAGTTACCATTTTCAAATCAATTTAATTAAGGAAAAAACCTTTAATTAAAATATTTGATATAGAACCCTTCCATATCATGATAATTTTCACATTTATATGAATTTGGGTCCACATTGCGAGTCATGGGCGTATCCAGACTCCATCATCTCCCACTCGAAACATGACGGAACGATTTTCAGTCAAAAACTCAAGTTATACAAGAAAATAGACCTTGTGATCAGCATGTATCAAGAGCTCTATTGCTATACACCTGTTAGGAATATATTGCATATCAAAAGACAAGATCCTCTTTCTTTACTTATGCCCAACCCTAAATTGCCTTATCACATTCACTGCTTTAACTCATGATCTCATAAAATAATTTTCGTATTCACTATTATGTCTCTACTTATATGGACAACAATAAGCTAGCCGGTGAACCGCAAAACAAATGAATGTGATTGAAAGGCTATCTTCCTCTCTTACTATATGCCATCCATCATGATTCAGCTCACTTTTTTAGTTAGGTCCGCCAGGCCTAAATTATTCCATGACCTTTTGGAGACTGACTAAGCTAGCCACATTGAACCATACTTTAAGGATAAGTTAAGGGTTCTAAGGGTCGAAATTTGGTAAGGTTTCATAATAACGAAAGTTGAGATCAATAATATTAACTTCTCATCCCTTGGTCACATAAGCTTACATGGTATAAAACATGTGTTATGGTATTCATTCCTTCCCTTAAATGAGCTCATGTCTCATAGAAATACCATACAGAAGTGTAATGTTGTAATGCACTGAAGCATCCAACTTTAGTCTGCTTACTTAAGTACTACTTCTGGGTTTTAAGATAGAATATGATAGTTACGTTTAACTTTCCATCAAATTCGCTACAATCCTTATTTGGATCTCAATCCAAAGCATACAACCTTATGTATGTCTTTATCTCACACTTTAACAAGACTAATCTTGTATTTTCTACAAGACGGTACTTTTTATTTTGAACAGACTCTAGAGCAATCTTATATGTTCAAAATTTGCCTCAACTTAATTTTTGCCAACTCATTGACAAAACTAAGGTAAACACCCTTGTGAGTGGGCTATTTCTCTACCTGATATGCTTAATCTCATATAAAAATAACAGTAAATGTTTACACATCAAACATTCACACTCATGTATTGCCAATAATGTACTTGATTATTATTCATAAATAATAATGTTAAGAGATTACAAAAAAAACCAGCATAACTCAAATTCTATGCAAACCCTGAGATCGAATGTGCCTCTCAACCACATCTCTTGATACAGGTTTAGTCAATGGATCTGCAATCACGTAGATGTGTACTGTAAGATCACATCTCTTCATACAATAACATCTTTTGTATTTTATACTTAATGTCGATATGCATGGTTATACAATGAAATTTAGGATCTTTCGAATAAGCTATCGACGATTGACTGTCACTATACACTGCCAAAGGTTCCTTCGAGGTAATTACTCTTAAATGGTCTATAAACTGTTTTAACCAAATAACCTCTTATACTGCAGCTGTAGAAGCGACAAATTTAGCTTCCATTGTTGATAGGGCTACACAGGTTTATTTCTTGATACTGCATGAGATGGCACTCTTGCCAAGCAAGAATACGAATCCTGAAGTGGATTTTCTATCATCCACATCTCCTACCCAATCAACATCTATGTATCCTCTCAAATGCAATTCCTTACCTTGATAACATAGAGAATAATCTGATGTACCTTTGAGGTATCTAAGTATCCTAACTGCTTTCCAATGTGTTTCGCCTACGTTAGATTGATATCTGCTTACCATGCCCATAGCATAGCTTATATCTGGTCTTGTACACAACATAGCATACATAAGACTACCCACGACACTAGTGTATGGAACATTCTTCATACATTTCATCTCCTTCAGCATCTTAGGACACATCTTTTTGCTGAGAAATTGATTCTTAGCAATAAGGGTATCAATGGGCTTGCAGTTTTGCATATTGAATCTGTCACACCCCGTTTGCCCCTAGTAGTATGAGCCCATTTGTGTGTGCATGCATGGTATGTGTTTGGCATGTCATAAGGGCATTTTGGGTAAAATGTATGTTATAAAGGTTTTATTAGCCTATGGATGCAAGTATGGCATTAGAGTGTAAATTAGTTAGGATATGTTTGTGCACGGATAAGATTGTTGATAAGTTGCATGTGGTAGATCAGCTAGATTATGAGATATGTGTGACCAGTCCATTAGGGCATAGTGTCAATGTGAGTAGAGTCTATAAGAATTATCCTTTGTTGGTTGAGGGAATTGTGTTTCCAACGGATTTGATTGAGTTGCCTTTCAGAGAGTTTGATCTGATTCTGGGTATGGACTGGTTGGGTAATCACTGGGCTGTAGTTGATTGCCATAGGAAGACGGTCATACTTCGGGATAGAGATCGGTCTTCTGTGATTGTGAAAGGTTTGGGTGCTAGTTCTTTGAACAATGTGATTTCAGCAATGCAAGCTAAGAGGTTTATTAGGAAGGGTTGTGAGGCTTTCCTAGCTGTTGTGTTGGATTCCAAGAGGGATCAAGTTCGGATTGAGGACATCCCTGTTGTGCGGGAGTTTAGTGATGTGTTTCCGAGCGAGTTGCCTGGTTTGCCGCCTGAGAGAGAGGTGGAGTTATCCATAGAGATTATGCCGGGTAGCACACCCATATCGAAAGCACATTATCGGATGGCTCCTGTGGAGTTGAGAGAACTCAAAACTTAGCTACAAGAGCTTTTGGATAAGGAGTTTATTAGACCCAGCATATCTCCATGGGGAGCTCCGGTTTTGTTTGTTAAGAAGAGGGACGGTTCTCTGAGGATGTGTATTGATTTTAGGCAAATTAACAAGGTCACGGTGAAGAACAAGTATCCTTTGCCTATGATTGAGGATTTGTTTGATCAGCTTCGAGGTACGGGTGTCTTTTCGAAGATTGATCTTTGGTCGGGTTATTATTAGTTGCGAGTTAAAGATGCAGATGTGGTTAAGACTACATTTCGGACTAGGTATGGCCACTATGAGTTTCTGGTGATGTCGTTTGGTTTGACTAATGCACCGGTGGCTTTCATGGATTTGATGAACCGCGTGTTTAGGCCATATCTAGATCGATTTGTAGTAGTGTTCATAGATGATATCTTGGTGTATTCCAAGAATGAGAGTGAAGAGAGCATCTTCAGTTAGTGCTGCAAGTTCTGAGAGAGCACTAGTTATTTGCCAAGCTTAGTAAGTGCGACTTTTGGCTTCGGGAAGTGTCATTTTTGGGTCATATTGTATCGGCTAAGGGTATCCAAGTGGATCCGACTAAGATTGAGGCGATAGTTGATTGGAAAACGCCTAGGAATGTTCCGGAAGTGAGGAGTTTTCTCGGTTTAGTAGGATATTATAGTCGGTTTGTGAAGGGCTTTTCGGTTATTGCTGCTCCGATGATGAGGTTGTTAAGGAAAGGAGTCAGATTTGAGTGGTCGGATAAGTGTCAGGCTTATTTTGAGTGGCTGAAGAAGTTGCTAGTCGAGGCTCCTATACTTACTCAACCCATCTCGGGTAAGGAGTTTGTAATGTCTAGTGACACTTCGGGTGTCGGTCTTGGTTGTGTTTTGATGCAAGAAGTAAGGTTGTGGCTTATACCTCTCGACAATTGAAGCCACATGAGAGGAATTATCCGACACACGATTTGGAGTTGGCGGCTGTGATCTTTGCTCTGAAAATTTGGCGCCATTATCTGTATGGGGAGAAGTGTAGGATCTTTACAAACCATAAGAGTTTGAAGTATCTCCTCACGCAGAAGGAGTTGAACATGAGACAACGCCATTGGCTTGAGTTGTTTAAAGACTACGACTGCATATTGGATTACCATCCGGGTAAGGGCAATGTAGTCGCTGATGCTTTAAGTCAGAAGTCGGTTTCAGCCTTATTTTTGAGACGGTTTAGATGGAGCTTTGATCCAGATGGAGCTTTGGTTGCTTAGTTGAGAGTGAAGCCTACCTTGAGACAAAGGATTGTGGATGCTCAGAGGGATGATGAGAGGCTACAGCTGTAACGACCGGCCGTTCACACAATCCCGGATCCGCGGCCATTACTCACGATCTTCGCACCCCCCTTCACTAGTGTGTTTTTGCCTTCCGTGGGATTCGAACCAAGGACCTGGGGATAAGTCCTTTAATTCCTAGAATCCCACTACCATTAGGCCAGTAGCCTAATGGTAGTGGGATTCTAGGAATTAAAGGACTTATCCCCAGGTCCTTGGTTCGAATCCCACGGAAGGCAAAAACGCACTAGTGAAGGGGGGTGCGAAGATCGTGAGTAATGGCCGCGGATCCGGGATCGTGTGAACGGCCGGTCGTTACATAAAAAGGCGCCTTTTTATGTAACGACCGGCCGTTCACACAATCCCGGATCCGCGGCCATTACTCACGATCTTCGCACCCCCCTTCACTAGTGCGTTTTTGCCTTCCGTGGGATTCGAACCAAGGACCTGGGGATAAGTCCTTTAATTCCTAGAATCCCACTACCATTATAGCCTAATGGTAGTGGGATTCTAGGAATTAAAGGACTTATCCCCAGGTCCTTGGTTCGAATCCCACGGAAGGCAAAAACGCACTAGTGAAGGGGGGTGCGAAGATCGTGAGTAATGGCCGCGGATCCGGGATTGTGTGAACGGCCGGTCGTTACATAAAAAGGCGCCTTTTTATGTAACGACCGGCCGTTCACACAATCCCGGATCCGCGGCCATTACTCACGATCTTCGCACCCCCCTTCACTAGTGCGTTTTTGCCTTCCGTGGGATTCGAACCAAGGACCTGGGGATAAGTCCTTTAATTCCTAGAATCCCACTACCATTAGGCTAGTAGCCTAATGGTAGTGGGATTCTAGGAATTTAAGGACTTATCCCCAGGTCCTTGGTTCGAATCCCACGGAAGGCAAAAACGCACTAGTGAAGGGGGGTGCGAAGATCGTGAGTAATGGCCGCGGATCCGGGATCGTGTGAACGGCCGGTCGTTACAACAGCGAATTGCGCAAGAGGTCAGATAGGACAAGTAATCAGATTTCTCAGTTCTGGATGGAGTGTTGATGTATAGAAACCGCTTGTGTGTGCCTGAGGATGAGGAGTTAAGGAAATAGCTGTTGAGTGAGGCGCATAGTACAGTTTTTACTATGCATCCTGGCAGTGAGAAGATGTATCGAAACATGAAGCAGTTTTATTGGTGGTCCGGCATGAAGAGGGATATTATGGATTTTGTGTCCAAGTGCTTGACATGTCAGCAGGTAAAGGCCAAGCATCAAGTTCCTTCGGGATTGCTAACACCTTTATCCATTCCCGAGTGGAAATGGGATGACATTGCCATGGACTTTGTATCTGGTTTGCCTTTGACTCAGAGGAAGCATGACTCAGTTTGGGTGATAGTGGATCGGCTTACGAAGTCAGCTCATTTCTTGCCAGTGAGAGTGGACAATATCGATGTATAGGTTGGCCAATATCGATGTGGATGAGATAGTTCGGTTGCATGGAGTGCCGTTATCCATAGTATCAAATCGGGATTCGAGGTTTACTTCGAAGTTTTGGAAGGAATTGCAAAGGGCTTTGGGTACCAAGTTGAATTTCAGTACGGCATTCCATCCTCAGATAGATGGTCAGTCAGAACGGGTCATTCAGATTCTGGAGGATATGTTGAGAGCATGTGCTTTGGATTTTCCGGGTAGTTAGGACAAATATGTGTCGCTTATGGAGTTTGCCTACAACAATAGTTATCAGTCGAGCATTGATATAGCACCGTATGAAGCTTTGTACGGTCGGCAGTATAGGACTTCGGTTTATTGGACCAAGTTATCCGAGCGTTTAGTGATTGGACCAGAGTTAGTCAGGGATACCGAGGAGAAGATTAGAGTTGTCAAGCGAAATTTGAAAGCGGCTAAGGATCGACAAAAGTCTTATGCCAACTTGAAGAGGAAAGATGTGCAGTTTGAGGTCGGGGACAAGGTTTTCCTTAAAGTTTCGCCTTGGAGGAAAGTGCTTCGGTTTGGTAAGAAAGGCTAGCTTAGTCCTCGCTTCATTGGTCCTTTTGAGATTTTGGCTAAGATTGGTCCGGTAGCCTATAGATTGGCTTTACCGATGGAGTTGGCGAAGTTGCATGATGTGTTCCATGTTTTGATGCTTCGTCGGTACAGATCAGATCCTTCACATGTTTTGTAGGTTCAAGATGTACGAGTACAGCCAGATTTTTCTTATGATGAGGAACCGCGAGCCATCCTAGCTCGAGAAGTGAGACAATTGAGGAGTAAGCATATTCCATTGGTAAAAGTGTTATGGAATCATCATGGAGTCGAGGAAGCGACTTGGGAACCAGAAGAGTCAATGAGAGCTTAGTATCCGCATTTGTTCAGTTCAGGTGAGAATTTCGAGGACGAAATTCTTGTTTGTAGGGGAGAGTTGTCACACCCCGTTTGCCCCCTAATAGTATGAGCCCATTTGTGTGTGCATGTATGGTATGTGTTTGGCATGTCATAAAGGCATTTTAGGTAAAATGTATGTTATAAAGGTTTTATTAGTCTATGGATGCAAGTATGGCAATAGAGTGTGAATTCGTTGGGATATGTTTGTGGGTGCATGAGCATACCATGGTAGGGTGTGAGTAATGGTGTGGTGGTTGTGTGCTTTACTCACACACTATTAGGGTGTTTTAAGTTGGGATTGTTTAGTGTGCAATGTATGCATGTCTTTTAGATGTGAGTGATTAATATCCACCACTAGAGAAGTGCCAAGTGTCTAGGATTAAGAAGAAGGATAAGTAAAAGAAGAAAGAGGAAGGGAAAGGTAGTAACTTCATCTTTCCCGTTCTCTTCTTCTCCATCTCTTCTTCTTCTTCTTTGCTCTTCTTTTGTTTGCCCTAACTTTGATTCAAAACTTTGGTGGTGGAAATTGATCACTTCTTGCATAATTGGTAAGTTTAGTACATATCTTCCTCTTTTTCTTCATCTTCTTCTACATTATAGTTTGGATTTTTAATCTAGGGTTTGTTCTTTGTTTGAATTTTGGGTGTTCTTTGATGTATTGTGTTTAGCTGAGCCTCCTCCTGATCCCAAGGGGAAAGAGAAGGCTGGGAGTAGTGGAACCAAGTGACTGAAGCTAGGATTACCAGTTTGGGAATTTCTACATTTCCTGTGTTCTTACTGTGTTTGATCATTTTTTTGGTAATATAATGTATTAATAATGCATGCTGGGATAATGGATGAGTGGGAGTTGATTTTAGTTTAATGCATGAAGGCTGAAACTTTGAGAATGGAATTGAAGTTGATTTAAGTTTACTGTCATTTTCTAGGTTCTGGTATTATGAAATTTTGATTAAGCTATTATGTGTTTTGAGTGGGTATTTGTTGAAGGAAGTATTTATATGTTGTTTATGTTAGTTTTGAATGCTTGGGGAAGCTTGATTTCCATGTAAGATTGAATTGGATTTAAGTTAGGATGATTTTTGGAATTCTGGGATATGTGTAGTTTTCACGACATTAGGGTTTTGAGAAATCGCGATATCGAGGACTTTTTCCTTCAAGACATGAAGAGAAGCACGAGACGTGTTCCTTAGACACGACTCGTGCAGCTCCTCATGCCTCTGTCCCTTTTCTTTTGTGTTGTTGCTTTCGTTGTTACTGTCTGTGTGCTTGTCCTAGTCGTGCTTGGGCGTGTGAGTCATGTCCATCTGGCGAGTATTTTTTCCTCTTTTCTTCTCTTTTACACCATTTGAGGGAGCAGTGTGAGAGCCAGAGCACGAGTCGTGCTCTAGAACACGAGACGTGCTCCGGCAGAGAGCATGAGCACGAGTCAACTAACGCAGGCTAAATACATACTTGTTTCCTTTAATGATGTACATGTTATATTTTAATACTTTTCAGAAGCACATACTCTTATTGTGGTCACATAATAATCAAACGTAAAATTCATTTATAAACCTAAGCAATGGCTCATATAAAATATAACAAACCATAACCTTTACTTACAATCGTATCTTAGTTTTAATACATGCTTAAAAATTCATTTCAACTATAGCTTACATGGTATAGCATATCCTAATTTACACAACATGTCATATGTAAATCACAAGTAGAAACCCATGTCAAATAGCTCGATCAACATACATTCATAGCATAGAAAAGAGTCGTGCTCGCGACCTTAGTCGCAACCGCAACAAAAATCTAGATGGCCTCTATCACGCTTGTGACAGAAGTCGCGCTTGCGACAGAGCCACGCATCACACTCCGCTAACCCAACCAAGTCTCAATGGACCAATAACCTTAATCACACCCATATCAATTCTCAATTAAATACAATTTCACATATAAACATGCATATTCTTATAATGTCCATAATACTTTCATACACATTACTTCCACTATTGTTCACTAAGCATTGATACTAATTACATACATTTTAATTCATCCTTAACTTTTACTAATAACATAAGTAATCTTAGAGTTCTAGCCAAAATAACATCTTTTCTATACAACTAAGACTTCTATAATTTGGTTCGAACTTAAATTGGCATTCCAAGCTTCTCATACATCCTAAGAAATTGGAAATCAGAGCCTCATATTTCTAAAGGTTCAATAAATAAAACTGTAGTATTTCAGCTTAGCAATCTATTACAATTCTCACCATAGCACTTCCGACTATCTCCATAGTTGTTCGACTAACTATGTCTTTAAGTACTTGAGTAATATTACATAATTGCAGCATTAATCACTCACATTCTTGAGTTGTAACTCTTCAATTATTCTTTACAAAACTCCAAACATATGATGGATAAGTCTTAGAAAGTTTCAGTAAAGTTCGGGTGTATTTCGGAATAAGAAACACAACAAAATACACATCCTAAAGAAAGGTAAAGAGGGGCAAGGGTTCATACCAACCATAAGGCTCAAAATAATAAGAAAAATACTTATCAAGCAGGTTCTATCACACTCGCGATAGGAGCCTCCTTCAGGTTCCCACGAAAATAAGTCACAAGACTGCTTTCCACTTCAAACTTTAACCGCATAAACCGACCTCCCAACCTCATTTTTAGGCTACACATCCTCTTAAAAAATGATCCTTATCATGTTAGCTTTCATATAGAACAAATTTCAGGTCATGTGGACACCTAAATCATCAGATATGATCAAAATAACCTATACTGCTCCCTTGAACCCGGCCAGAGAAGATACATCTTATTATAGACCACTTTGGGGACACTTAGAGCTAAAATTAGCTCAAGCCTATTTCTAAACATATGTAGGATTATGTCTTAGTTTTCAACCGGAACTAGTCTCATACCATTTCGAGCTATAAAACTCCAGATACCACCTAATAACTAAAGAGTGGTCAGGTGTGTTCTAACACAATTTTTCACCCAAAATCCTATTCACATGCACGATTTAACAATTTAAACCAACTCTCACTACCATCATCAACACATTCAAGTAACTTATATAACCCATATACTCAAAATCATACATAAAAAAAGAGTTTCCGAACCTTTTTTCCTTTGCTCCCTAATTGCTCAAATGACTGCACAGCCCCTTTGCTTTCTTACTCCTTTTTTAGCTTCTCTGGTTTCCTCTAAACAAAACAAAGAAAATTCAGAGTTCCACTTAAAGTTACACATACCTTTACTCACATTTAAGAAGAAGAGGAGAGGAAGAGGGAAAAGAAACAACCACTTACCTTTCCCAACCAAATCTTCCATCCAATTACTTGAAACTTGAAAAATCCATCTTGGACTTGAATTAAAGGAATTTGGTGTCTTTAAGGAGGAGAAGAGGTTCCCTCCCTCTTTTTCCCCTCACTTTCTCGGCTAAAAATGGCCTAAAAAAAGTCAAAAGGGTTTAATTAAGGCCATTAATGCAATCCTATCCCAATTGCCACATGTCACAATTTTATTGGTCCAATAAAGATTTTTATGCCAAACTTATCTTTTAATCCCTTATCTTACTTCCTTTCCCTCAATTGGCATTCAAATTTTCTATTTCATACATTGGCCCACATAATTAAAGAATTCATTCAATTTAATCCATAATTATAAAATGACTAAAATACCCTTAACCTTTACAAATAAAATCGGTCACATCCTTTATTACAATTAATCACTTCCATCATCCAATTACACATTTTTAATTACCAAAAATGATTCTTTTTATGTCGTTTAAGGCATGACGATATAATTATCCAATTTACCGAAACTTGCCGAAACTTTCGAATTAATGACGGTTGTGTCCTTTTTAACACTTCTGTCCCTATTTCAAACACATTCGGTTTCTGTTACACCCTAAACTTATCTTAATCCAACTAAGGTGTATTTCGGGGTGTTACAGCTTCGGTTCTCAAAAATGAAAAATCGAAGGAACCGAACAGACCGAATTAATCAAAACACACCGTTTTGATCTCTCTCTCTCTCTCTCTCTCTCTCTCTCTCTCTATATATATATATATATATATATATATATATATATATATATCTATAATTCTTTTCTTTTTCTTCCTTTCCTTACCTTAACCCTAGCGCAACTTCTTCCTCTTCTCCTAAACCCTACTCTTCGCTTCTTTCTCTTCGATTCTTCCTATAGCCATGGTTAGTATCTGTTCGATTCTTCGTTTGATTTATTTTCATTTTTGTTGCTTTGGAATGATTGTGCTTGATTTGATTTTCTTTGTGGGTTCTCTGTTACTTCAAATTAATTTGCGATTGAGATTTGTTTTTTTTTTAAAAAAGTTGAGTTCAATATTTGGATCATTATTGCCTAAGCATTTAAACAATCAACAGCTAACGCAAAAGGAAATTGAAATATTCAAAATTTTCAAGGGTCTCAGATAGGAGGGTTTGCCATGGGATCAATTTGGCTAGAAACTTGGATTTAAATTAAATTGTGGTTAAATGTGATAACAAAGGGATAGTGGATATGATTATTGGTTATAATGTGCCTACTGGCTCGCTGCTTGTCTCTTGTTAGGAAGATCTAGACTCTTAATTTATTTTTTTGACTTTTACCTCTACTACCATGTTATTGTGCATAGATAAGCAAATTATATTGTCTTTGGCCCTAAATTCCCTATTTTCCCTTATGTTCTATTTAATTGCTTAAAAAATGTTGTTTTTCATATTCTGTGTTTTTTCATTAATTAGTTCTGTAATTCATTTTTTTTCTTTTTGGAATGATTGTTCTTTTGTGCTTGCTTTTATTTTTGTATTGATAGCTATTAGTATTAATCTCAATTTTGTGGGATTAATAAGGAGTAGAAAGTTGTTGGCTTTGCTGTTAACTTCATGATTCCCCTATTACCTTTACCATTAACTTTGTGCTACAACTATTCAAGATGCTAAAGTATTTATTTAATTAAGCACATTGCGGTTATTGGTAAATTGTTACTTCTCTTTTATTGTATTAATTAGTACTTTTTATCCCACTACGAGAGGCTATTTTTAATCCAAGTTTTCTTTTTCTTGAAATAATGCAGAGCACACGTTTAATTGCTAATTTGCCAAATGTTTAATGCTTCTATAATTAACTCTAATATGCTTAGTGCTTTCATGATTGGCAATGGCTTTAATTTAAGCTTTCTTGCTCCTATCCAGATTAGAGAATAGGCAGTTTTATATTTAGGCACTTTGTGGCAGAAGTGTTTTCTTATAACCCTATTGTATAAAAAAATTACTTACAACTTTGCAATTATAAATTTGATTGTCAAAATTGATTTGTCTTCTTGGTAATACGTTATTGGCTTTACTTTGCTAACATGGCATTAAATTATTACTTTTATAAAATATATTAATTTGGTCTAAATTTATAACTTTTAATCTTGTTTTTATGATATTAGGCCTCTATTCAAGAAGAGACTCAAACTCCCATCACTCAAGATGAGACACAAACTCAATTCGAGACCTATCAACCTACGAAATCAAAGGCCACATCTAAAAATTTAAAGAGGAAAGCTATTAGACCAAGTTTGGAGGTTTGGGATCACTTTATCAAATTCACAAGTGCATAAGGTGATATAAAAGGTACATGCAATTATTGTTTTAAAGAATTTTTTTTGTGATCCTAAAAAAAATGGTATAATGGTACTAAAAAATCACATTAGTGCTTATAAGAAACGCCTTGAGACTCAAGACACACAATCACAATTGAGTTTTAGGGTAGACAATGAAGTTGGGGGTCTTGCTGCTTGGAAATTTGATTAGGAATCTATAATAAAGGGTTTAGCTGAATTGGTAATTTCAACTTAATTACCTTTAAGCTTTGTTGAAAATAAAGCATTTAGGAAATACATGGCTTTTGTGCAACCCAAATTTAACATGCCATCTAGATTCACCATATCTAGAGATTGTTTTCAGATTTATGTTGATGAGACGACTAAACCTAAGCAGTACATTGAGATTAAAAAACAAAGACTTTGCCTTACAACAGATACTTGGACATCAATTCAATAAATTAATTATATGTGTCTAACATGTGATTGGATTGATGATGAATGGAAATTACATAAAAGGATTTTGAATTTTTGTCCTATCTCTAGTCATAGAGAGTTAGGCATTGAAATTAAAAAAATGTTTGAATGATTGGGGAATTGAACTTGTTTTCACTATTACTGTGGATAATCATAGTCCGAATGAATATGCCATAAATTATTTGCAGGAAAAATTTAATGATTGGGTTCATAGTGTTTTGGAAGGAAAGTTGTTGCATATGAGATGTGTTGCTCATATAGTTAATTTGATTGTGCAAGATGGCTTAAAAGAAATAGGAAATTCAGTTAAAAGGGTTAGGACAGGTGTGCGTTATGTGAGGTCATCTTGTAAAGAATTAGGAAGTTTAAAGAAATTTGTGAGTATGAAAAAATTCAGTGTAAGCAAATGTTGTCTCTTGATGTCCCAACTAGGTGGAACTCCACTTTCCTTATGTTAGATACAGCCCAAAAGTTTGAAAAGGCTTTCAACTGGTTAGAGGATGTAGATCCTAATTTTAGAATTGATTTCCAAGGAGAAAATGAGTGGTCGGGTGTGCCTGATAAAAGTGATTGGGATAATATGAAAGACTGCTCAATTTTTTGAACCATTTTTAAGAGCTTACTTTAAAAATTTCTTGTTCTAAATATGTGACATGCAATACTTTTTTTTTATGAACTTTACATGTCGTTTGTTGGAAGAGTGGAAAAAAAGTAGTGACTTTGAGTTGTCATTGACGGCTACAAAAATGAAAGTGAAGTATGATAAGTATTGGGGAGATCCAATAAAAGTTAACCACGTTATTTATCTTGGTGTTATTTTGGATCCTCGATATAAGCTTCAATGGCTTAACTTTGTTTTTAAAATGATGTTTGGGTCAACAGATGGTGAGTTAATGGTATTTCAAATTACAGATTTGTTGGATAAATTGTATGAAGAATACAAAGATAAAGATTCAAGTTTAAGTTCAAGTTCAAGTTTAAGCCAAAAAGAGCCTATGGAACAAGATGATTCCATCATTTTGATGCAATTGGATGAAACTGAGAAGTTGAAGATAATTGTTGAATCAGAATACAAGAATGAAGTGTTAGGTGAGAATTCAAGTAAGAGGACTGATATTGATAAGTATTTGAGTGAGCAAATCTAGTATGATAATAAGAAGAACTTTGATATTTTAGAATGGTGGAAAGTAAATAGTCCTAGATTTCCTGTTCTTAGTAAGATAGTTCGTGATGTGTTGGCTGTCCCCTTATCTATTGTGCTTTTGGAGGCTACTTTTAGCTCTAGTGGAAAACTACTTGATGCATTTAGGAGTTCATTGACTCCTAAAATTGTGCAAGCCCTTATTTGCACTCAAGATTGGCTTGTTGAATTAAATGAACTTGAAATGGCAACTGAAGAAGATGTAATCCAAATAGAGAAAGGTATATATATCTATGATATTAGTTTTTTGATTTAATTATTTAACTTAGTTCTTACAAAAAATAATTATTTATTTTTTATCTCCAGATTTTCAAAAAATACATATGGAGTCCATGTTGACACAGTAAAATATTTTTATACTTTTTAATTGTTTTGTATTGTATTTTCACAGTTTAGTTGAATTTATTTAATCATTATTTGTTGTACGGAATGCAGGTGTAAGAAAGTTTGATTGGATTTGTTGCAGTGTTTTATATCGGAATTTGTGTTATATTTATTTACATGTATGTTTTTTTTTAATTGAATGACATTGAATATATTATTTAATTAAAACTTATGTTGTATTTATTTTGAATGTATTTTTTTGAGTGTAATTTTGCTTAGTATTTATTAGAAACATAATTTGAAAACATATCTATGATTTTCTTTTCCTTTTAGTTATTTTAAATGATTTTATTTTGTTAAATATAATTTAATTTAATTTATGGACCCATATAAGTTAAAAATTCTTTTAAAAAAAGTCCATATTTGTGTAGAACTGAATGGACCGAACCGAACCGACCGAAATTATTTCGATCTATTCGGTTTCGGTCCTTAAAAGTCCAGTTCTCGATTCGGTTTTGTATATCTCAAAATTTTGGTTTCCAGTCTGTTCGGTTTGGTCCAAAATCGAATCGAACCGACCATTTGCACACCCTAGGTATATTTGTGTTTTGTTGCTTTGTGGCTTAGCTTGTTCTTGCTTGATTGCAATTGGATTGACTTAAGCAACTTTTGTTGCTTTTGTTCTCTTATTGTTGCGGCTCTGCTTTGGTGTGGTGAAAATATGATGTACAAGCATTTAGATTGTTAGATAAAATATCCATGCACAATTCGACTTTATAGATGCGGGTGCACTAAATTAGTTATTTGTTTTGGTATATGCTATAAGTAACTTTTGTTGCTTTTACGGGACTTCTAAAGTCCAGCATGTATTTTACATGCAAGTTACCCGGTCATAAAGCAACCAGATAGGAAATTTTGCTCATATATCAAATTGTACAAAATGCTGACAATAGGTCCACACAACATTTAGGGGTTGATTTTATCCACGGTCACTCAACTTATCACTTATCGTGCAAAAGTAACCGACTTTTTTTTCCTGACTTAAATGTCACTGAACTTTTAATATTTTTGCAAAAAAGTCATGTTGACCGGAATTCGGCGAGGACCCTCGCCGGATTGATGACATGGCATGCCATATCAGAAACTACATGTCGTTTAACAATATTTTCAACAAATGCTACATCTAAATCAATTTCACTCACAGTCACTAAACTAATCATTTATCGCGCAAAAATAACCAACTTTATTTTTTTTCAACTTAAATGTTACTGAATTTCTAACATTTTTTCAAAAAAGTCATGTATTTACTATTCATCTCCACGTGTCATATGCCATGTCATCAATCCGGCAAGGGTTCTCACCGGATTCCGGTCTACATGACTTTTTTTGCAAAAATATTAGAAGTTCAGTGACATTTAAATCAGAAAATAAAGTTGGTTATTTTTATGCGATAAGTGATAAGTTGAGTGACCATGAGTGAAATTGATCCCAACATTTAGCGTCAAGATAGTTGGAGACAAACACAAGGTTAAGATAGTAATTTCATGTGAACTTTTATTTTAACTATAAATAATCAATGTTAGAAGAATATATTTCTTTACTCGACCCGAAAGTTAAAATCGATGAAAATTCTAATGATCTACAAATTTTAGAATCGAATCTTATTTGAATCCAAATTTAAAAAATCCACCCGAAAATATATGAAATTAGCCCGACCTAAATATATGATTTTTTTAATTTAATTTAATTTTACATCATAGTTATTCATAAATTATAATTCATATATATATATAAGCTACACTGTTTTATTAATATCTCAATCTCAATTTTTATTTTTATATAAAAATTAAATTTAATTGAAAGGAAAAAATGTCTAATTATTTAAATCGGGTTTTTTTTTGTTAATTTAACCTTATAATATTAGACTATTAACATAAATTATATTTTTAAAATTTATATATGTACTGATATTTGATAGTCATTTAATACATCAGCTAAAAAAATTGTCATTTAAAAGATTATCAAATTTTAAGAGTAGTTAAGAATTTGTTATAGAATAAATGACTATTAAAAATTATTAATAAATTTAAGTGTTTTTGTATACGATTTTGAATTAATAATCAAGTACTCTTTAATATATGCAATATAAAAATCTCACGCTATAAAAATAATAAAATTCATTTATTTTCCTTTCATAATCTATTATTAGAAAATCTCAAAAAATCTAAGAAAACAAAACTTCCACTAACTACTTTCTATTTTGTTTATCATGATAGTTTATAAACTAATCCTATAATTTTTTTTTTAGGAGAATGGGAGAATAGATGCTCGAATATGAAATCTTCCATTATATTGGCACAAATTTTACCACTAGAATGTCTCATTAGAGACTAATTTGTTATAACGGATTTTGGATGAATATGAATAGTAGAAAAATAAATACGGATACATTAAAGTTAAATGGATTTGGTAATTAGTTATCCAATTTTTGAAGGTACACACTATCCTTATACAAAACATTTAAACTTGTCAATTTTAAATCCTAACATGAAATCCGTCCAAAAAATTGACCCGAACCTTAAAAAAAATGCATGAATTAGCCCATATCCAACTGCTCAAAAGATTGATAACCTAAATTTTTAAAAATTTAGACCAAAAAATGCAAAATAATTTACTTTCTAAAAAAAATGCATTGGCTAGAGTGTATATATATATAAGTAGGTATATAAGAAAAATAGTAAACATACATACATACATATATATATATATATATATATATATATATTCATAAGTGTGTCATAATCGATCCTATATATTTATATCTATACCAAATATAAATGTATAAAATAGATGAAAACTTTTTTTAAATTTAAATAACTATATATATGTAGATAATTAACAAAAATAACATTATTATATTTTAATAGAAGTTTGAAAATATTAAACTCCCAATAATAATATTCTTATCAAAAGTTGTAAAAGAAAAAAAAATTAATATGAAATTTTTTTTTTCGTTAGATTGGTAACTTTGCATGGACTTTGTATACTTGGCATGGATTTTTTATTAATTGAGTTTTTATAACTTGGAATGCACTATGTATTATGGATTTTGTATTGAATTGAGCTTTTATAGTCAATAAAATAATTTTTATATTTTCATGTAATTGTTTTTATGAGAATTAAGGAGTCATTTCTTTTTGTAATTTATTATTATTCATTAGTATATTATTTGAACAAATATAAAGTTGACTATAATTTTCATCTTGAATAAACTATATTGTTGTTGATATTTACATAAATGTTAATTTTTATATGAAATACTAATATTTCAAGGTATGTGACAAAATAAATATATGGATCATAAATGGATTGGATCTTGAACATGTCAAATTTTATAACATTTTTTTATCTTTTTAAATTTTTATATTTAAAAATTATGCATGTATAACATATAAAATAATGATTTTAATTGTATAAAAAATTATGAAATCATAAATAATATAAATAGATCATAAAAATGTCATTACATATTGGGTCATACAAGTTACATAATGAGTTAGTTTTGAAGGTGAAACGAGTCATTGTAGCTCAAATTAGATTTAGGCACATTTATATGAATGGATTGTATCAAAATCCATCATGGAAAGAGGTACTCAGACGGAAACTCAATACAGACATTGGGATATCTAGAAATTGGAGGGAGGAATTGAAAAAGAACTTGAATTGTCCATTAATTAAGAATTGTCCATCAATTAAAGTGCCTTATGTAGTGAGAGTTCGTGCTTCACAATATGTGTTTTTTGAGCGAAATCATTACAAGAAAGGTTTTGGTGGCTTACTCCTAAGATCCTCATAATGGTTATGAGGCAGGTCCATAATGTTGTATGTGTAGCTCACCAATCTAGTGTGAAAATAAATATATGTGGTTATTCAAAGGATTCTAGCTAATGAATTGCATTCTATCATAAAACCATGGCCATTTAGAGGTTAGGCAATTGATCTTATTGGAAAGATATATCCTGCTTCCTCAAAATGCCACAGTTTTATGATAGTAATAGCTAACTACTTTACTAAGTGGGTTGAAGCAATCCCATTGAAGAAACTAGAGCAGAAGGAAGTAATGCAGTTCACAAAAGAGAATTTGATTCACGAATTTGGCATACCTAAGTTTATTACCACTGCTCAGGGCACCATATTTACTAAGAATAAGGTAAAAGCCTTTGTTGACTATTATGGAATCAAGTTGATCTATTCTACTCCACATTATCCTTAGGCAAATGGACAGCTAGAAGCTTTAAACAAATGCTAATCAATATCCTAGAGAAAATGTGGGAGGACAATCCAAGAAATTAGCATAGAATATTATTCGAAACTATATGGGCATATATAACATCTAAAGAGAAGCTTCAAGGTAAGTCATTCACACTCATTTTTGGTCATGATGTTGTACTTCTGATGAAGGTAGTCATTCCTTCTCTGAGCATAGCTAAACAATATGATCTGACACTTGAGAATTTTACACAAGCCAAGGTCATGGAGTTAAAATTCTTGGATGATGTGAGAATTCAAGCTCTTAATAAAATGACCATTAAAAACACAAAGTTTCTAATGCATATAACAAAATGCTAAGGAGAAAGAATTTTGAAGAAGGTGAGTTAGTTTGGAAATTGATATTAACCATTAGGCAAATGGCTTACCAATTAGGAAGGACTATTCAAGGTATATAAAGTCCTCAGAGGTAATGCTTATTGGCTGTCTAGCTTAGAAAGAGAACCTCACAAGCACTTCATCAACTGTAGATACCAGAAGTAAATACTTTTCTACAATATGGGAAAGTATTCAACAAACTTGAAATTTCTCTATTTTTGTAAGGCCGGATAATGGCCATGTCATATATTCATAGTAGCAAATATATTTCATGTGACAATTTTAATGTAAGTAGGCCTTTGGCCACTTTTTATTAAATAAAACCGATTCATGACTTTATTAATTTCATGTGCAGTTTTAGTAATCAAATCAACTTGGCCTTAGTCCATAACAATCAAATGCATGCATGTAACAAGTTGGCCTCAGGCCACTTAAATGAAATTCAAAGCCGAATCATGGCTTACCAAAATTTCCTATTATAGACATCGGTTCTTGAGGCAGGCTAGATTAGAGTTACCCAATGAGGATAATATTGCCTATATTACAGATGGAGAACGTAAGTGTCAATCCTCACTCTTGGTTTTCAAAAATTTCTAAAATGCCTTTTTCTTGAGTTAACTCTTTTTGCTTTTTTCGGAGCTAAAATGAGATTTTAAGTGCAAAATTTGGGCTTCTGGTTGACAGGCGCCCGTCTCTCGAAAGCGATGCCCATCTGTCACGTCCTTACCTTGCTGCCCTTCACTGGCTGGCTGTACCCGTCTCCCTTCTCCTGTGGCTCAATGACTAGCACTCGTAACTCACTGAGTCGCGGGCACAAGTCAACTGAGCCATGGCAAGAAGGGCAGTTTTGTAAATTTAAACCAAAATTTTGAGTGCCGTCCATCTGTGGTTGAGTGCTATTTGTCTGTGGCGCATTTACAACAAGAATTTCTTAATCAGATCTATTTTTAAGTGAGGAGATTTTAAAGGGATTTAAAGAAATGATTTTAGGGGATTTTAGAGAGATAAAAATTCGATTTTTCGACTGGATTTTAGGGGATTTGATTTTCAAAACTCATAAAATCAAGTTTCTTGCATTTTTAAAAGGAGAGATAAAAAGCCATTTGGAGGAAAGAAGAAAAAAAGGAACAAGGAATTTTTAGAGAGTGGTAGAATTTTATTGGAGAGGAAAAAAAGTTTTTTGAGATAATCAGATTTCTAAGAAGGAAGAAACAATTTTCTTTTCTTAGAAAATCTGAATTCTTAGAGAACAATAATCTTCTAATAAAGAAAAAACTAATTTCTTTTCTTGGAATCTTCTCCTTCTTTGATTGGATTTAAAAAATACAGTAAAAAGCAAAAATTTTAGAAAGAGAGTTCTTTTAAGAAGAAAAAAAAAACAAAAGGTTTTTGAGGAAGGAAAATACAATTTTCTTCTCTTAGGAATATGTGTTGTGAAAAACAATTATTTTCTGAGAAAGGAACAATAATTTCCTTCTCTATTATTTCATCTATTTTCTTGAACAAAAGCAAACTTTTTCTCTTAGTTTGGTCGTGAAATTCAAGGAAGGAATCACAGTGTGGTTCTTTCATCTTCTGAAAAATCAACACAATGGAGATTCGATGGCTAGGATGAGTTACATTGGTTATTAGTAATTTTCTTTTGTACTTTAATTTATTTATTTGCTTTGCCTTTATTTTTATTTTAGATTGCATTAATAAATGGTTTTTGCACGCTAACATAAAAAGTCACCAAAATTCTTATGGAAATAAAATGAGATTTTTTTATTAAATAAATGGGACCAATGTCCAGTTTTCTTTCCTAAAATAATACATCAAAAGGAGAATTCTCATTTTTATCAAAATGGGATCACTCATCCCTCTTTTCTTAAAACTTGTTCAAAAAATTTCTCATTTTTGTAAATATGAATATGGGAATCAATGTTCCCACCTAAATGAATGTTCCGTTTTATGAATGTTTTATTTTCTATTTATTGGGATGATTTATTTATTTGTAGGACAATTTTATTTTATTTTTATAGCTTTGTCTATGTGCTTGTATTGCGCTTTATTTTTTTTTTATTTTTTGCATGAATAGTGTAAGAAAAGAGATAGAAATTTAGTCTTAAAAACTCTTCTATATAAAAATTAACCTAGGTATAAGTAAGAGTGATGTCCCGAACCATCTTTGGTTTTAGCTTCATAAGGTTAGAACAACTTTCCCAATGTTGTGGCGACTCAAAAATACCTGCCTTGTGTTGCCTAACTGACGCCCTCGTAGGTTGGTCGCTAACAACGGAATAAGGGTGTCCCTATCCATTGCGAGGCGACCAATCTTCATAGGTTTTAATGAACCCTTATCAGACACTAAAAGTGGGCGTCCATTGTCAACGGGGTTCGGCGCGAGTCACAGTGGCAATTCCATTGGGGACCATGAGACTTTGCTCCTAAAGTACATTAGTTAAATTAAATATAAGTAAGTTTTTGAAATTAAAATTCTATCTCTTTTTAAAATTAAGATGCATTCGAGCACGCTAGAGCCTTAGAATTATGTTATGCGTCCTTTTCTCCACCCCGATGTATTTCCGAAGCATGACCCTATGTTCACTCAATATAGGAAAGTGTTAAAGATAATCACTAGCATAAGCCCTGTACCATTTAGTATATCGAATGATGACCCGATTAGTCATTATGCTCGTGATGAGTTTGGCCCATTTGCAGGGATCATGCTTGGGTAGCCCTAAAGTTTCATCACCTAACTCAAGCCCATGTAATGGCACTAGATACTTCCCCTAGGTAACAAGTACCGTAATACTGTGCTTGCTACATCGGTTGTTATGTATTGAACAAAATTCAACGAAATTAAGTGGTTACTCTTCAAAGGCTTTCATGCCCCGTTTGGGTCCATTCTAATTCATTTAAAGTGTTTAAATACGTAATGGTAAAAACTCATACTCATGCTCTTTAAATAAGAGAGGTTATGCAGTAGGTTTCCTGCCGTGCACCATACGCCTCCATTGGGCTCCTCGATGACCCTTGGGCTAAGCCCACCTAGGAAAGAGACCGCACGACTCCTTGTGTGGGAGTGATAAGGTTGGAAGGTTTTTATTTCTTCTTTTGTATGTGTTTGTGGGTGTTGCATAGCACGATCATACATTACATGCCATTCATGCATCATTCTAACCTACTTAAATTTTCATCCATCGCAGACAATTTGCCTAGGTGGTTTAGAGGTTTGGACGACCACATTCTCAAGGACTTTTGATTGAATAGCAAGAGTTAGGATTAGAGTCAAAATCAGAATCAAGTTCAATTGCACATTATCAGAGGACTTTCGATTGAATAGCAAGAGTTAGGATCAAAGTTGAAATCAGAATCGAGTTCAGTTGATAGATATTTAGATTCTTTACCAGAGCACTTCCAGAATAAGAAATGGCTAAATTATCACAGCAGACTGGTGCCCTAACTGCAGAAGAGTTAGATAGAAGGCTAGAGGATTTTAAAAGACGAGTAATGGCCATGATTAGAGGTATAGCTGCCTTATTAACACCGCCTACTGGGCAGCAGCCTATGGTCTCTATCGTGGGGCAAATCGAGCCAAACGTAATTGGGGAAGCTCCCACGGCAGCTACTACAGCACACCCTTCAGCTTCCAAACCTATAAATGCAACGCCTACTGAGTAAGGAAGTGTTAGGTATAATATCGCTAAAGAGGATCTCAAGATAGAAGATGAGGAGGACCCAATGACCACCCCAGCTATGAAGGGAAAGGAGTCTAGGATAAAGGATGCAGTCTTGAGGAAGATGGAAGAGAAGATAGAGGCAATGGCCCATATTTTGACAATAGAAAAGGGGATTAGGACCTTGGACAGAGACCTAGACAGTGAGGAAATATTGCCCCAAATGTTCAAAATGCCTGATTTCCCTAAATTTGATGGCACTTCCAACCCGTCCGCGCACATAAAATAATACAAATTAATAATGAAGGGACCATGCTCACTAAAAGGAAAAATGTTGAGTACTTCAGCCTTAGTCTCACGAGCCCTTCTATCGACTGGTACCATGGGTTAGATCACAAAACAAAAGAGGATTGGGATCTATTAACATAGGAATTCCTGAAGCAATACGACTGCAGCATTAAAATGGAGGTGACCTTAAGGGATCTGGAACTGTTACAACATAAGCCTGAGAAGTTTTTCCACGAGTACCTCACTCGGTGAAGGAATAGGGTGATGGAAATGAAGTGAAAGCCAGATACTCTTGACCAAATTAGGCTCTTTATTAGAAATGCCAACCCCTATTTGAAAGAGTCCCTCAAGTTAAAAGGATTAAAGGATTAGGAATCCCTCAAAGATATTTCCATTGAAGCAGAAGGGGAATATTTGGCCAAGAAAGGAAGCGCCGCAAGCTATGGCAGTACAAGGTTTGAAGGGAACTCTGGAAATGGTAACGAAAATGGTGGCGAAGAGATGGCTGAAGCATAAGTCACTGAGATGGCCGCGTATTATAATTCCAACTCAGGTAAATCATTATCTTGGTATCTTGATCATTTCAATAAATAAGGACAATTGCAACCACTGCTGCCAAAGCCAACCATGACCCAAGGAAGGCCAGGACATAGAGCTGATTGGTATTGTGCTTTTCACCAGCACATAGGGCATAAAACGGATTATTATCATGCTTTGAGAAAGAGCATCAAAAATTAGGTTGACATAAATCAAATTCCAGATCCAGGGAGAAAGAGAAAGAGATAGAATTGGTGTTAAGCTTCATCGTCACCTTCTCATGATGTGCTCAGGTTTACCTAAATGGTATGTGTTTTGAGATTTATATGGCATCACCTGGCACGTTCCAATAAGAAGTAGGTAGAAAGTTGTGGGATGTAGATATCATCGCCAATCTTAGGGGAACTCTCCAGAGAAGGGGGAGCTTGAGGTGTTAAAAGACTTTCAATAACCCGAGCCCATAGCAGAGGAAGATGGGATAGGAGTTGTTCCTTTAGATCATACGTTTCTAAATTTTGTAATGCACATGTTTCTCTAGCTTTGTTAATAATATGGGCTTTTCTTATGTATGCAACGTCCTACTTTATTACATCATGCATGGCCATAATCATAATTCATGAGACAGTAATTCAATAGACATTGTTTTATTTCATTTCAAGGAAAAAATATCTTGGTTGTATCCAATATGACTCCTAAAGTGAGATAAATTTGAGAGATAAAAAAAAAGAGTCTTAGCCAGGGTCTGGAGTATATGTTGAGAATCGACAAATGCATTGCTAGGACATGCTGCTCCGGCTTGGAAAAACAACAACTTGGCTAATTCAAAAGTACAAAAGGCATGAGCAGGTCATAAGGGGGATAAGATGAAGATTCCAAGTAAAAAATGGAAACCATAGCCCCATAATGTCTCCTGAAGGTGACCAGTAAAAAAAAGTCTCAAGTTGTCACCTCGGTGGAATATTATACAAGACAACAAATAGAACTTCAATCCCTAACTCCTCGAAATGATCACAATAAAGCCCATTAGAACCAATTCTTAGAATTCCTTTCCTTTTAACTATTTGAGATTGCCACAATAAAACCAACCAAAAAAATGGCCTTTAACTGTCCAAAGCCAAAATGAGCAAAGCATGAACTCTTACGATTAAACTTTAAAGGAGAACTCATCACCACAGTCAAATTTGCAAAAAGAAAATTTGGCCTAATCGTTTGGAAGTGAGTCAAGGGCCATTATAGGAAAGAAGGTAACTTGGTATACAAATAAATCAAATCAAGTGCTCCAGCTAAAGTCAGATTCTTTGTGATAAAAAAGCTGCGAATAAAAATAACAACCACTCTCATCAGTAAAGATGGAAGAGGATTCAAAAAATTAAGCAATGCTAACGGAATAAAGAAAGTTCCATGGAAAAGGCTAAAAAAAAAGAGCCCCGCGGGTCAAAAATGGAAAAAGACAGCCTTGCTAAAATTAGATGCCCTGCTAGGGTGAAAATCGAAAAAAGATGCCCTAGGCAAAAATTAGGGGTTGAGAGAAAATGTTTGATCAAGAAAACCCGAGAGGGCTGATTAATAATAGGAGTCAGATGAATACAAGGTGTTACCCTTGAAGTTGAATAAAACCTGTGTTTTTGCATTACATGTCTTCTTATGATTATTGTTGTTGCTACATGATGCATATAGATAAGAACGCATCTATAAGCTAGGCATGAACAAATGATTAACCTGTCAAGATAAACTTATGGCATGTATAGAGACATATGATGAAGCAAGCTCTATTTCAAGGCTTTAATGACAACACTTTTGTGTGACGAATACTTCTTCTATTGTGGTCCTCATAATGACAACCTTACCAAAATGTTGTGTTGACAGAAGTACACTATGGGGAAAAGCACCTCCTAGTGCCCAGAAGTTCATTCTTCATGAAGGCCGCAAGCAGACTCTAGAAAATTCACGCCACTTGAATAGAATGGAATAGAATTGGGGTGTTTTTTATGACAAAAAAATAAAGGCCGTTAGAGATGAAAACCATAGTTGGCTCTCTAAGTAAAAGTTAGACCAAAGGATAGGGTGAAAACCTAAAAACAGATAGTCTATCCTAAAAAGAAAAAAAAGCCACTGGGGTGAGTTAGGATCATCTCAGGCAAAAATAAGTCGTAGGGTTATGTGAAAATCTCTTACATGATGCATTTTTTGCTAAGAAAAGCTAGTATGAAAATGCACAAGGAATGCACTACCTTTAATAAATGACTACCGATACCTAGAGTGACAAGGTGTTGTTAGTAAGGATAACCTCCTTTTAGATAGACAGCACACAATTTAGGTTGCAAGACAGAGTCTTAGGGGTTAAAAGAGTGCATTCTCGATGATCAGGAGGCATAAATCTCGACAAACAGAGGGAAGACATGGGGTACACCCTAACACCATGTGGCTATTAGTGAATGTGTGCATGCAAGCTAGATCTCCCTGTAGAAATCATAGGTCAGAGTTCCTATGCTGAGATGATACTTTTCTAGGCTCTTGGGGGGCATCGGATAGTATATACAGCATATGGACGACCAGATTATCTTTAGCCAGGGATGGACAATTTCTCCTTAAAAACGATAAGAGGATTCAGAATAGAGGAAACTAAGGAGGCACATGGAGAAAGCTTGCTTATAACCCGCTTGAAAATGAAATTCTGAAGGAGGAAGTCGTGGTACCACACCCAAGCCGCTCCTATGACTGGATCCCATAACCATCTAAGACAATGTCTTTACATTTTTGCATATACTACACATTCTTGCACATATTTTGTATGCACACTCATTGTATATGTCCCATATTTGTACTTCCTCTTGCATGATAAATATTTGCACACACTTCACCTAACACTCCTTATACATAATCCTTTGCATGTGTTTCGTGCATATAACTCGGTGTATATTCCACACACATAACTCTTTATGCACACACAACCTCTTATATATATTGTTGTGCACCTAAATTTGCAAGAAAGGTCCGAATAGACCTCATGCGCAAAAGTGATCCAAGAGACAACTTTAGCTTAATGTAGTCGACCACTGCAATCAGCATAAAATCTTGTAGATCTAAACAAAGGGGGAATGCCTCGAAGAACGAACCTACCCCTACGTGCCATGCTGGGGGCAAGCGGGTAACTCTTTTTATCTAAAAAAATAAAAATACAATAAAAAAATGTTCTCTCAAACGTACAAAAACAAAACCTTCCCTTTTGAGCATTCCAAGTCTCTTCGGAGCATTAAACCCTTTTTCAAGGCGTTCTAAGTCTCTTCGGAGTATCAAGTACTTTTTCAAGGAATTCTAAGTCTCTTTGAAGAATTAAGCCCCTTTTTGAAGGCATTCTAAGTCTCTTCGAAGCATTATGTAACACCCCTTACCCGTACGTAGCAACCTACCACGACAGGTGAAGGATGTTATGCGACAAATACATAATTAAACATACTTACATAAGAAACAGATATCAAAAACGGGATTATAAAATTTCTAACATCTAGAACCTCAACGATAGACATACACCATTATTCGCACTAAAGAATATTACAACTCATTATAAAAGCTAATAAATAAAAATTAATTACATTCCAAAAATCAATAAAAAATTTCCTATAAAACTTCCATCTGACTCGTTGGCCAAAATCACAACGGACCGCTCGAACCAAACTTCAAATTCCTAATCTGTACAGAAAAATACCGTGCTATGCGATAACGCTTAGTAGGGAAAACAATAAAGTAATAACCAACCAGTCACAGTGATTAGTGATACGAACACATGCATAAGCACTACATATGCGTAAGCATAAAGGTACCGGCTAGAGTTAGCACGGATTACACTATTATCTTCATTTGAAAACAGAAGCTATTTTATATACACGTATATCCTATTACCAAAAATAGAAAATACTTTATTACTTTTTAACTATACATACCTTACACATACTCGTTATTTGTCTTAAACCATTTAATTAACCATATTAATAGTTATACCTCATTGGTTACCAAAAATATATTTTTCTAGTCAAAAAATATTAAGTCTTACCAACTCCCATTATTACTAATAGTTCCAAAAATCATGCAGATTATAGTGTTACTACTTAAGTCAAAACATTTCATTTTCTCAAACCATTACTTATTCAAAACTAAACAAAACACTTCAATTCTCAGATTTAGTTTAGGCTTGAAATAATCATTCCAAGCTTTCTACGTATCCCCATTGAGGGGAAATCAGAACCACGTAGTTCTACGGAAAACCTTATATATAAATATTCCAAATTAATCTTAACTCATTTACTAAACTCAATTATCTATATCGTGCTTACCATTTTATTTTCCTTATTTTCTAATCAATATGTATATAGTTACATTATTCATTAAGAACCAACAACAATACACATAGATTCCTTACCGGTATACTTACTTAGGCTAAAGTCCAAAACACAGATAACACACAACATGCCTGTATTCTCATTTATACATATAAATGAATATATTCATAACATCCATTTATAGACAAATCAATTATAGCAAATATGCATATCCAATACTTCAGTAAGTCTCTACCAAGACATAATATAGGCACTCATACCCATAACTTTTAAACAAATTAATAACATACATTTTCACATAAAAATTCTTATGCAATCAGGATTCATTCAGACAAGCCTATTTGAACAAACATTATTCGTTATATCTCTTTTCATTTATGGACATTGGCTTATTATACAAAACACATAGGTACCCGAAGGTACCACACATTTCCACATAGGTGTCTAAAAAGGATACAAAACATATAAGTACGTAAAGCACAATCTCATAAGATATATATATATATATATATCAACAAACATATCCGATGCTCATTCACATATCTTTTTGCAATCATTACAGAACTTATCAATTAATCACATTCTTTCATTCTTTTAGTTGCCTGCTAAGTTAAAGGGGTGGATAAGCAAGTAAACGCATAGATACCCAAAGGTACCAACAATTCTTTCATAACGCATGGATATCCGAAGATATTAAAATCATTCTTTTCTTTTCATTTCAAAACATTTTAGCATTGGGGGATCTTAAACAATATCCAAACACATTGAGGTTCGCGAGAACAAAACGGGGACCTGATTAGGGTCCAAAACCGAATAAAGGGGCTGCAGCATCAGAACTCTATAGGCATGCCTATCTATCCACGACTCGACTAACCCAGGCTAAATTTTTCATATCATTATTAAATTCTTCACATATCTATACCCATTCCAGTAAATACTTGTATCATCCATTTATGAATCACATAGACATATGCATTGATATATTTGCATTAATCATTAAGCTAACTTTAAATTATCTTTCATATGAAAAAGCATTAAAAAATTAGGAATAATTGCAATATCATTCATTAAAACGATAACGTAATTTATTCATGTAGTTTCATAACATTATCCATGCATAATACAAATCACATTCAAATCATAACATATTATTTATAATAAAGACCCATAAAAAATTTAAACATGCATGAGCAAAGTCTTATATATATAAAACAATAGTGAAAACCCATGAAAAGGAGACATAATGTAATGCCCATTCCCGACCACTGGGTTAGCTCCGCTAATGCAGTCAGGAACGGTCGTTACACACTGAAACTCACACGAGCTTTACTATCACAATTTCATGCCAACAACACGAATAATAAAATTTCAGCATCAGCTTACATTCTCATTCATCATATATCATAAGTTCCCATGCCATCCAACATACACACATGCTTACATATATAAACAGGCATTCATTAAGTTTACAATACTTAGTTATAACAGCTTTACATATTTTCTATTACCCAAAAATAATATCTTACATAACTTGTACAAACACAAAGTTAAACTCCAAAACCTATACTAAAGATGTAGCACTAGTGTTGACCGTTGCTAACGCAGATCTGTCCTTCCAAAATCACCTCGCGTCTGAACCTACACGGATTAGAAAGAACCCGTGCTAAGTGATAACGCTTAGTGGGGAACACATATATAACATACAAGCTCAAACTTAGCATTAATATTAAACATGCATCATACTAGGATCATGCTTAGGCCTACAATCTAAAACATTTATATATCATTTCACTCACAGCATTGTCACTAATTCATATTTTCCTAAAGCATGCATTGATTGGCATATACAACTACTTAGTCACATGTCTGGAAAGTGTACATAGGTTGGCATAGATTCATCAAATACAAAGCATTCACACATCAACTTAACCATTAAAATTATCTTTTATATTTAGGTTTGCCTGCAATTCAAAGACACGGATAACGGGTATCGCATTAGTACCCCTGAGGTACTATAATTTCATTGTATCCATGGATACACATTTACGCATTTGTACCATAAGGTACAGTCACTCAACAAGATAAACATTCCACATTAAAGAATCCAACAAGGATTTATTTCGCATTATGATTCCAGAGGAATCGGACGCATTGGGCTACAGCACTTGAACCTATAGGCATGCCTATCTATCCACTACTTGACTAGCAGGCTAAAGTTGATTAATTTCATTATTGGTTTCATAGTTATTAATTCCAGTAGCACATACATAAGCCAACACCAAATTCTTCGCTTCGCATATTTAAAAAAAAAAGCATTAACAAATCCACATTATTCTTTTATACATCTTATAACTCTTGGATAACTTGTAATTAAATCATTAACCAACAAGTATTTGCATTCTTTAATCATCATATTTATATGTATATTTGCTTCATACAACCTTGATATCATGCTCATATAAAATAGCCATGAGCTTGGTTAAAATCCACACAATTAACAAACAAAAATAAATAAGGGTTACTTGCCAAAACAGGGTACCTCACGGTCACAACCAATTTGGTTGTCACCGTGACATACTGAGGTCTTCAAAACAGAAAGCAAGCCAAGGTACCTCATGGTCACAACTAATTTGTTTGCCACCGTGATATACCAAGCATTCTCAAAACAAAATGTAAAATGAGGTATCTCACGGTCACAACTATTTTGGTTGTCATCGTGAGATACTTCACACTTGCGGGCAAAATACAAACTTTGGCACCTCACGGTCACAACCAATTTGGTTGTCACCGTGACATGCCATGCTCAGTCAGGCAAAATGGAGTTCCTGCATACCTCACGGTCACAACTATTTTGGTTATCACCGTGACCTATGCAAAAACACCCAAACACAGCTGTGTTATACCAAAGCACAGCTGTGCTCCCTGTCTCAATTCTCATATCACTTTCAAGACCTCAAAGCTCATTTCCTTTTTGTTATTCAAACCAACTCATTTTACAACAATAAGAATTAACACATACCTGATTTCTATTAAGCCAATCTTACTTAATTGAACACAAATCACAACCACTTACACACTATTCACATGGCACACTTACATATCTCAATACTTAACATTCCACTCAAATCGTCATGAACACAACATTAGTTTCAAAGCCTATGAAACCTAATTAACTTATTCATTTACATCTTTAGGGATTCCTACTACTAATTTAGTTCATGCTTAGTCAAATAATTTAAGCAAATACATAATATGCCAATACATTTATAGGGTTAGTTCCCAAACCTCATCACATATGCTCCTAATATTCACTGAGCACTTGCTTCTCCGATTTTTGCTTTTCCCTTGTCTTTCTTTACTCCTTCATCTATAAATACCATTCCAATTTCCAGAATTGGACCCAATTCATCAATCCTCAATCCACATCAAACCAAAATGAGAAAGAGTAGAAGATGAATTACAAATAACCACTTACCTTTCAATCTTATCAACTTAATCCTAGTCCACAAACCAACATGTAAACACCAGGTCCTGAGGCAGTCCAAATCAGAATTACCCGATGAAGAAGCTAACGTTGGTTTCGCATAAGTGATGAAAGTTGTGGGTGTTCATTCTCCAGTTTTATGAGGATTGAAAGTTTTTGGGGTGAATGGGAGATTTCGGAGAGTCAAAACCTTGAAAATTGAAATTTTGGTCCACAGACGGGAAGGCTGTCTGTGGTGGTATAGCCCATCGCTCGTACAATGGACCCATCTCTCGCGTCGAGTAATTGGCTATCGCTCGGGTTGGGTCCCGTCGCTTGCTTAAGCGGCGCCCATCGTTCAGCCCGAGTGGCGCCCTTCGCTCAGTCGAGTGATGCCCCGTGAATTGCTGTTACGCCATGTGTAAGGCATCCGATCAAATGACCGCTGCTGCCCTTTCCACCGACGGCCATCGGTCATCCACCGACGCTCGTCGATCGTTGATTTGGCAGCATTAACTGCCGAATTTTGTGTGAGATCTGGGGAAGATTTACGAAATATCCAAAATATCTTTTAAATCTCCAAAATCCTTTCAAATATTTTTAAAAGATTGAATTTGATTTTGAAATATTCTGAATATCTTTCAGTTTTGATTTGATTTTGGAAAATCCTCTTCAAATCTAAATTTAAAATTTAAACTTATTTGAAATTTCTTCCTAAATCTATAAATAGGGGAAAGGGATTCAGTTCTCGGGATTGAAAAATTGGCTGAAAAATTCTCAATTAGAAAACTTTTAATTAGAAAACTAAAGCTTAGCAATTTTCCACAGAGATTTCATTTTTTGACTTCTAGAAAAAGAATTTTCTTTCAAAATTTCTTATTCTTTATTTTACTTTATGCTCGAATTAAGCTAATCCGGGGAAATGAGGTCCATTTGTTTTCATCAATCTAGCTAATTCAGATATTCATCACTGTCAAAATTCCAAGAAAGAGAAAATAATTTCCTTCCCTTGGTTTATTTTTCAAAGTAAGATTTTTTCAACCAAAAATCTCTCTAGATCGCGTGATCACAATTCGATCCTTGTGGAACTCGAGGAGTCAAAATTTTGCAACGTTCACCTTCACGAGGTAAAAATTCGAGGGTAAACATTCTGGATCTATTACTTTGAATTTAATTATTTTTGGTGATTTCTTGCATAAAAATCCATTTTTATTCAAATTAAAACGAAGAGAAAATTTGAATTTTTGGTTACTTTTCGGGAACAGAGGCGACCGACCAGTATAAGGACCACCGACGGTCACTCAAGCGAGCGATGGGCCATCGAGGGTTGCCCTTACGCCCGTTTGTCGCGCCCAAGGACGCCTGTCGATCACACGCTTTGGGCCGTCCCTGGGCCTCTTTTCCCATTTGACTCCTTTTATTATTTTCTTTTATTTTTAATAGTTTTCTTATGCAATTTCTTCCTTTTTCGTCCTTATCATTTAATTTCATATTTATTTTTGTTCTTTAATTTTATACTAACATGTCCTTTATTTTTGTGAGTTCTTTTAATTTTTGGCTTGTTGGTGGATTTGGAGCCATTTAATGTAGAAGCCGCTGCAAAGACCCAAGGGTCTCCTCCCGAGTTTACTTTCTATACTTTATTCCTTTTCAGTTAATTTATATTTTTATTGTGAATAATGTTCTTCTTATATTATCCGCTGATGTAAAAATGGTTAAATGTTCTTTATTAATTAATTGGGATTTTCTTTATAAATTGAGGACCAATGTCCTATGTTTCTAACAAATAAAAAATTGATGCCTCAAAATCATTTTGTAATAAATATGCATACGAGGACCAATGTCCTCACTCCTAATGTGTATCTCGATTTATGTATGAATCACTTGCAATTTATAATGGGGTTGTATTCCGCCCCTAATTTTGTTGTAATTTATTTTTGTGCACTTTATTTTAATTATGCTTTATTTACCGCTTCCCTTAAATGGATAATTTGTGCTTTAATTTAACTGCATTAAATTGAATGAGGAATGGGATGAAACGATAAATTCAAAACTTAACTATAAATTTAGCCAAGGTATGAATAAATGGGAAGTTCCAAACCTTCTCTGGTCTTTGGGCTCAACGAGGCGAGAGGGCCATCTCAATGTTTTGTTGGGATGGGGCCTCCAAGACACCTTTTATGTCCCATAAAAAGGCTTAAAATTGCACAGTCCTAGGCGCCACGAGGCGAGAGGGCCATCCTAATGTTCTATTAGGGTAGACGCCTCCAAGATACCTCTAGTTTGCCGAAGCGTGAGGCTAGAGGACCATCCTATCATTAGAGTGGAAGCCTCCAAGACACCTCCGGCTTGCCTGTGATAGACATAGCAGTGCTGTCTTAGGCTCACTGAGGCTAGACGAACTTTCCCAATGTTCTATTGGGTGGCGACTCCACTAAACCTCCTTGTTGCCCTAAATAGACGCCCTTGCAATTTCACTTGCAAGTTTTTATGAACCTCACCCCGAAAGCCCTAAAGGCGGGCGATTCGGGGCGCCCCAGGGTTCGGCGCGCGTCACATAACAATTCATAGAATCAACTTAATACTTCCTAAGAACTCACACGGAAAGAAGAAGAAAGAGCTGAATTGCAGAAAATGGAAATGGCTGGAACATGCACTCATGGTCCTTTCTCTTCTCTATACAATATATATGCATGTAGATAGTGGTGGTGGCAGCATAATGAAGTGCCACCCAGATTCCACTCACAAATCTGCCTCTCAATTAATTAGTTAATCTCCACTTAAATGTTAGTTAATCCACAATTAGCTTAATGATGCAAACTTACAACTTAGCCACTTAACTTTCCTTAGGTTTCTCAATTAGGTCCTTCTTTTATTACAATCAAGTCCACATTACACCCATAGTTAATCCAATTATACCAATTATAACTAGGGTACATTTTCGGCCATTACAACTCTCCTTTCCTAAAAAGAATTTCGTCCGCGAAATTCATACCTGAGTCAAATAAGTGAGGATGCTGATCCCGCATAGAAGCTTCAGACTCCCATGTTGCCTCTCTACTCCATGTTGTTGCCAAAGCACTTTCACAAGTGGAATTTGTTTATTTCAAAGCTGCCTTACTTCCCTTGCCAAAATTGCCTTCGATTTCTCATCATCAGAAAAAGCTGGCTGAACTTCCACTTCTTGCACAAGTAACACATGAGATTCATTCGATCGATACCTCCTCAAAATAGACATATGGAAAACATCATGAAGCTTAGATAAAGCCGGAGGCAATGCCAATTGATAAGCCACTGAACCAACTCTATCTAACACTTCATATGGTCCAATGAACCTTGGACTCAATTTCCCTTTCTTGCCAAACCTCAATACCTTCCTCCAAGGAGACACTTTTAAAAACACTTTATCACCTATTTCAAATTCAATGTCCCTTCTTTTCAAATCCGCATAAGACTTATGTCTGTCACTGGCTACTTTCAATTGCTGCTGTATAAGCTTTGCTTTCTCTTCAGTATCTCGTACCAATTCTGTTCTAACAATTTTGTGTTCACCCAATTTTGTCCAGCAAATCAGCGTACGACACTTCCTTCCATATAAGACTTCATATGGTGCCATGCCAACACTTGTCTGATAACTATTGTTATAAGCAAATTCCATGAGTGGAAGATACTTATCCCAACTCTTTGAGAAGTCCAGAACACATGGTCACATTAAGTCTTCCAATACTTGAATAACCCTTTCCGATTGCCCGTCGGTCTGCGGATGAAATGCAATACTGAAATTCAACTTCTTACCCAATGCAGCTGGTAAACTCTTTCAAAACTTGGAAGTCAATCTTGGATCTCTATCCGAGACTATCGATAGGGGTACACCATGCAGTTGAACAATCTCCTTCACATACAATTCTGCAAACCGATCCATTGAATAATCCATTTGAACCGGTATAAAGTGAGCTGACTTTCAAAATCTATCCACTATTACCCATACTGCATCATGCTGCTTTAAAGTCCAAGGCAGTCCAGAAACAAAATCCATGCTAATATTGTCCCATTTCCATTGTGGAATGGAAAGAGGATTCATTAACCCATGTGGAACTTGATGTTCCGCCTTCACTTGCTGACATGTCAAACACTTAGACACATAGCCTACTATATCCTTCTTCATACTTGGCCAGCAATACAGTTAATTCAAATCCTTATACATTTTGTTTCCGCCTAGATGCATAGTAAAAATAGTATTATGAGCCTCATACATCAATCTCTTCCTCAACTCTTTGTCACTTGCCACACATACTCAATTCTTAGAAAGTAACACTCCATTCTCATCCACTGAATAGTCAGTCTTGTCACCATTTCTAACCAACTGTAGAGTCTGTTGCAATCTGGAATCATTCCTTTGTGCAGCTAACAATTCATCCTTTAATACCGATCTTGCTTTCAGCTGAGCTAGCAATGCTCCACCAGGAGTAAATCTCCATCTCACTGACCTTAACTGTAATGCCGAAACAGATTTTCTACTTAACGCATTAGCCACTACAATAGCTTTACCCGGATGATAATCCACAATGCAGTCATAATCTTTAAACAACTCAAGCTATCTATGCTATCTCAAGTTCAATTCTTTTTGGGTTAACAAATACTTCAAGCTTTTATGGTCAGTGTAAATTTTACACTTCTCAACATACAAGTAATGTCGCCAAATCTTTAAAGCGAACACTACTACTACCAGTTCCAGATCTTGAGTCGAGTAATTCTGCTCATGCGATTTCAGTTGCCTGGAGGCATAAGCTACTACCTTCCCATCTTGCATAAACACATAACCCAAACCTATACTAGAGGCATCACTGTACAAAACATATTCTTTACCAGAGATAGGTTGTGTGAGGATCGGCGCTTCCACTAATATCCCCTTCAGTTGATCAAAACTTGCCTGACACTTTTCTGACCACTCAAATTTAACTCCTTTTTGAAGCAACCTTATCAATGGCGAAGCTATCACCGAAAACCCTTTCACAAATCTTCTATAATACCTAGCCAACCCTAGGAAGCTGCGAATTTCTAGCACATTTCTAGGTGGCTTCTAATTCATAATAGCTTCAATGTTAGCTGGATCCACCTTAATACCTTCAGAAGATATCACATGCCCCAGAAAAGATACCTCTCACAACCAGCACTCACACTTACTAAACTTGGCATATAACTAATGTTCCCGTAATGTCTAAAGCACAATTCTCAAATGCTGCTCATGTTCTTTCTCATTCCTCGAATAAATAAAAATGTCATCGATAAATACCACCATGAACTAATCCAGATATGGTCTAAACACCCTATTCATCAAGTCCATAAATGCAGCAGGCTCATTAGTCAACCCGAATGGCATTACTAAGAATTCATAATGTCCATATCGAGTCCTGAATGCAGTCTTGGGTATGTCCTCTCTCTTTACTTGCAATTGGTAATACTCAAACCGTAGGTCGATCTTAGAAAACACACCTGCCCCTCTTAGCTGATCGAATAAATCCTCGATCCTAGGTAGAGGATACCGATTCTTCACTGTCACTTTGTTCAGCTATCATTATATATCCTCATAGTCCCATCTTTCTTCTTGATAAATAGGACTGGTGCTCCCCAAGGAGAAACACTAGGTCTTATGAAACCCCTCTCCAATAATTCTTGCAACTGAGCTTTAAACTCCTTCAATTCAGTGGGAGCCATTCGATAAGGTGCTTTAGACACTGGCACTATTCCAGGCACAACATCAATGGACAATTCCACCTCCTTTACTGGTGGCATACCACTCAGTTCTTCCGGAAACACATCAGGAAACTCCCATACTATGGGTATATCCTGAATCTGTACATGCTCTCTTTTAGAATCTAACACAAGAGCCAAGTAAGCCTTACATCCCTTCCTCAAACATCGGTATGCTTGCATTGCCGATACTATATTCACAAGAGGATTCGCACTAACTCCCCTCACTAGCACTTTACTTCCCTTACAATCACGGAGTACCACTCTCTTCCTCTTACAGTCCACTACCGCATTATATTTACTTAGCGTCAGTATTAAATCAAACTCATCAAAAGGTAACTCAATCAAATCAACTGGAAATACACTATCCGGAACTACCAATGAATAACCCCTATACACTTTGCTCACATTCACATTATTCCCCAAAGGACTTGATACACATATGTCATATTTCAAACATTTAGCATTAGGCATTCTATCACATATCTTTTTAGAACACACACACGAATGAGTTGATCCAGGGTCAATATGCAAACATTTCTACATCATAGAGTAGAAAAGTACCTTATATAACTTCAGGTGTGTCCTGCTCCTCTCGAGCCTTCATCGCATAAGCCCGAGGTGGTACCATAGTAGGTCTGTTCACTGTTTCTGAATCAGCTGTACCTCTGGACTGGCCACCTCTGCCTCATCCTTTACCTCTTCCTATATTAACTGGAGGTAAATTAGAACCACCTCTGCTCTGTTCCTGCTGATTTCCAGTTACATCATATGCCTTTGGACAGTTGGCTAAGAAATGCTCAGTACTTTCACACCTAAAACATGCACCGGTCACTTTCCAGCATTCCCCTATATATCTTTTTCCATAATGGGGGCACTCATGTACTTCGTTCTTGGTACCGGATGTACCTCTGCCAGACCCCGATACAGAAGGTGCTCCTCACATCTTACCACTTGCTGCTGAACAAAACACAAATTTTGTCGGTGGTGCCATCTAAAAATCTCTTGGTCTCTTGCCCATATTAGACCCACCTCGATTAGAATTCCTTTTCTGGATCCTTTCCCTTTGTACTCCTAATGACCTCTCAGCTTGCATAGCGGCTTGAACTATCCGATAGTAGCTTACATTCTCAGTAGTCAGTGAGATCAGTAATGCCTTAATCTCTTCAATCAGCCCTTCTTTAAACTACTGACACCTGAACTCCTTAGTCAATACACCTGTGACGCGCGCCGGATGTCCACTCGGCCGCCCCTATGACCGCCCGCTTGAGGGCGATCGGGCACTTGAGGGTCCGTTAACAGCTTGCAATAAATCGCAAGTGCGTTTATGTTGGGCAATAAGGAGGTTTCATGGAGTCGCCACCCAATAGAACATTGGGAAAGTTTCTCTCGCCTCGGAGAGCCTAAGACTGCGCTTATTATCCATTTTGGGCCAACCAAAGGGGTCTTGGAAGGTAAACCTATCGCCCTAAGGAGCCTAGGATTAACGCCAAGTTTCGTAACACAAGAGGTGTCTTGGAGGGCAAACCTCTCGCCTCTTTGAGCCCAAAGACCAGAGAAGGTTCGGGACTCCCCATTTATTCATACCTTGGTTAAGTTTATAATCGAGTTTTGAATTTAGTATTTCATGCCTTTTCTCATTCAATTTTAATGCAATTTATTTAAATGCATATCAATCATATAATAAAAGCGATAAATGAAAGCAAAATAAATTACAATAAGACTAGGGGCGCAATACAACCCCCATTTGTAAATAAAATGCAGATCATACATAAATCGGGCTATTTATTAAAAATGAGAACGTTGGTCCTCTCATGCATAATTTAAGAAAATAATTTTAAAGTGATAATTTACTTTAGATGAAAAATCTAGGACATTGGTCCCATTTTTATTAAATAAAATCCAATTTAGTTTAATAGAAATATTTTTGTGATTTTTTAATTAACGTGCATGAAAATAAATTTATTATTACAAATTACATAATAATCAATTAATCCAAAATAATAAAAAGCAACAAAAATAATAAACAACTCCCAAGTGGAACTTCAAATCTCCATGGGCTCCCACTTGACAAAAACTCACATATGAAAAAATAAGTGTTGAAAATAAAAGAAAAAAAACAAAACAAATAAAAGTGAAGTTAGTATAAAATAATTAAACATATAACTTAAAAATAATTAAATTAAGGCAAACAAAATTGCATCATATATGACAAGCCCATTAAAATGACATAATAAAAATATGCAATTTAACAAATTAACAAAATCAACATGCATAAAAAACATAAAATTATGTTAATAAAATTTAACATGCATAAAAACACAAAATAACATTAATAATATCCAATCATGCATAAAAAGCAAAAGACATAATAAAAATCAGCATGCATAAAACATATTAATAATATTGATAAAAGACAACATGTATAAAAAGCAAAGGTAATAATAAAAAATAACATGCATATAATAGTAATAATAAAATTAAACAAGAATAAGGATAATAATAATAATAATACTAATGATGATAATAACTACAATAATAATAATAACACAATAATAACAAAGAATATGAACAATCAAATACAATAATAATAATAATAATAATAATAATAATAATAATAATAATAATAATAATAATAATAATAATAATAATAATAATAATAAAAGAAGATGAACAATATGAACAACATGAACAATTAAATAAAATAATATGAACAAAAATAATAGCATAAACAATTAAAGAAGAAATAAGAACAAAAAAAATAATAGTATGAACAATTAAATAATAGATCTAAAAGAATTTACATGATGATTAATTAATTAGAAAGTAAAAAAACAAGAAATAAGAAGAAAATAATAAGACTAAAAGAATTTACATGTTAACTAGTTAATTAGAAATAAAAAGACAAATTAAAATTAAACTAAGAAATTGAGCCAAGAATGTTTACCCTCAAAATTTATCTTGATGAAGAGAAGGTAAGATCCAATTCCTTGTCTTGTATTGTTGGAATAAAATTAGAAAATAAAATATTGAAAGTGAATTTTTACTCAAGAACAAATAATTTATTTATTTATCTCAAAGCAAAAATTGTCAATTGAAAATAAGAAAATTTTCAAGAACAAAAATTGTTATTTTTTTTTCCTTAAGAATTTCTGGAAATTTCTTTAAAAATTGAGAGAATTTGTGCTTGAAAGAAGAAAGAAGAAGAAAAATATTTTCTCAAAGAAATTCCCCTTAATTCCCACTAAAAAACTCTTTTTATTCCCCTTAAAATTCAGATTTTTTAATTAAGAAATTAAATTAATTTAATTCCCATAACTACAAAAATCTGTGAATTTATTGGGTTGGAAGATAGAAGGCTTTCTGAATTAAATTTTGCAAAAAAATGAGTGAAAAAGCATTTAAAATGAAGAATTTATGGCTAAAAAGGCCAAAATAGGCAAAACGGACGAATAGGGGCGCGCGGCACCCTGTCGGTGCGCCCGACGGCGGCGTGCGGGCGAGAGCGCTCCGCGCGCGCTCCGCCTGCGCGCCGGGTGCTGCGGCCCGCGCCCAGCGCTGCCGCAGCCCGACACTCGCGCGGAATTTTTTTTTTTTTTAAATTCCTATAAAATATAATAATTTAAAAACTAACTTTTTTCATCACAAAATAATTTTTAAAATTGTTTAAAAATATTTTTGAAATACATGTTTATTTAATTTTAAAATAACAAATCGACAAGGAAATCGTCACTTCCAATTTTCCTTCCTTTTGCCTATAGATCGGCACACTTAATTTCATCATTGGGTAATCCTGATCAAGGATACTCGGGACCCGGTGTCTACAGTTGCCCCCAATTTTGGGGAGGCTAATGTGTGGGTGCCTAGGTGAGCAAAAATTCAGGAAAAGGAAAGAAGCGCGTACCTGAGGCTGCCTCCTTCCCGCTGCTCCGTCGGGAACAGTGCTGTGATTCATCCTCTTGAGTTGCACTGAGTCGCTGACAAGACTACCAAGTGCTAAGGAACCATCCTAAGACGGTGTTGCGCCGAGTCGCTACCAAGACTACAAAACGCGAAAGATAAATCGCACCAAGCCGCTGACAAGGCTGCTAAAAGTGCGCTGCACGGAGTCGCTGACAAGACTACTAAACGTACAGGTGCTATCTGCAGATAGCGATGCGCCGAGCCACTACCAAGACTACTAAAAGCACAGAATGAAAAAACGCACCGAGCCGCTAACAAGGCTATAAAAAGTGCGCTACACGGAGTCGCTGACAAGACTACTAAACGTGCAGGGTTCCATCCTAAGACGATGATGCACCGAGCCACTGACAAGGCTACTAAAAACGCACAAGAGAGATGCACCGAGTCACTACCAAGACTACCAAAAGTGCACGAAAGAACTACACCAAGCCACTACCAAAGCTACCAAAAGTGCACTGTTCCTTCTTCTGATTATGATGCATCGAGTCGCTGACAAGACTACAAAACGCGAAACTTGCTCTTCTGAGCTGCACCGAGTCTGCTACAGACTACCAAAAGTGCACTGCACCGAGTCGCTGACAAGACTACTAAAAGCGTAGGATTCCATCTTCGAATGGTGACTGTCTTCTTTTAGATATTTCCTGTAAAATTATGTGCACAAAAATACGTACAAGAAAACGTGTGTGTGATATAAAATGCGAATGCTTGCAAGAATGTATAGACTATGCCCTAGGTGGCCCAAGGTGTGCTGAGGATATAGCTTGGTTGCTCCATCATGCCCCCGAAATCAATGGGATTGTCATCTTGGCCTTAGGGATTCCGTCCCCAATAAGTTCCTGAAAGAGACATCCAGTGCATCTTTGCCCCCCGGTCAATGATCATATGCCTAGGATTCTGACCTATGTATTATCTGACTGAAGAATGATCATCTGAAGTATTTGTCGCCTTATTACTCCAAGCATCAAACGTCATTGTTTTAAAGGTAGTGCGTCCCTTGTGGATTTTCACACTAGCTTTTCTTTGTGGGAAATATGTCCCTTTGGGGATTTTCACATAACCCTTTGCCTAAATTTTGCCTGGCATGGACCCAACCCAAACCAGCGGCTTTTATTTTTTATTATTTTTTTTTGTAGAGCAGACTGCCTGTCTCCAGGTTTTCACCCTGCCCTTTGACTTAACTTTTGCTTAGAGAGCCAGTTACGGTTTTCATCTCCAACGGCCTTATTTTTTTATTTTTTTTATTTTTTAACTGCAAGAGAAAGCTATTATCAGAACCACCACTAAGAGTGAACAGCACCTATCTGCTTAGGCACCTTCTGACAGAACGAGTAGACAATAGTCATTAGATGAATAAGTGATAAGTTTCTTTTTAAGACAGAACTAAAAGAACAATGTAAACTGTACTCTTTTATTCATTGCAAAATTGAGTACATTTCTATATGATTTCATCATACATGATCCTTATTTAACAAGAATTCAAAAGCACAAGACTACACCTAATCTCGGAATAGATCTTGTAAGCATCAACCTCCTATTATCAATCGGCCCTCTTAGGTTTTCTCGATTGAACATTCTCTCTTGGCCCTTAATTTTTGCCCAGGATGCCTTTTTTCGGTTTTCACCCTGATAGGGCGCCCAATTTTAGCAAGGACGCCTCTTTTTGGTTTTCGACCTGCGGGGCATTTATTCTCTTCTTTTCATTTTTTTTTGTCTTTAGCCATGGAACCTTTTTAGTCTATCGACATTGACCGGGTCTTTAAACTCATTCCCATCGCTGTCTGCCAAGATTGCTGCTCCCTTTGTTAGCAACTTTTTCACAATGAATGGACCTTCCTAGGTTGGCCTGAATTTTCCTCGTATGTCTGACACTCCCGGCCTCATCATTTTAAAGACCAAATCCCCTTCTTTCAACGAGTGCTTTCGTACCTTCTTGCCAAAGGACCGAGCTAGTCTCTTCTGATAAACCTGATTGTGATAATAGGCTCTCAACCTATCTTCATCCAACAGATTCAACTGCAACTATCGCTGTTGTGCCCACTCTGTCTCTGGAATCTCGGCTTCCATGACTACCCTTAAGGATTTCAGCTCAATTTCAACCGGCATATCTGCTTCGGTTCCGTATACCAGAGAGAACGGTGTTGCCCCCATAAAGGTTCTGACTGTGGTTCTATAACCCCAGAGTGCAAAAGGTAGCTTTTTCGCCCAATCTTTATAGCTCCGAACCATCTTGGCCAATATCCTTTTCACATTCTTGTTCGTCGCTTCAACCGCACCGTTAGCTTGAGGACGGTAAGGAGAAGACTTATGACGCTGGATTCCATACTTCTGAAGCATCTATTTAGTTTCTGCTAAGAATTGCACCCCATTATCAAATACAATATGGTGTGGGAGGCCATATCTGCATATCAAATTTCGCTCGATGAACTTAGCCATATCCCTAGCATTAATCTTCTTGAAAGATTCAGCTTCGACCCACTTAGTGAAATAATCAATGGCAACTATAATGAACATGTGCCCATTAGAAGCTGTAGGACGTATCTCGCCTATGATATCTATCCCCCAAGCTGCAAATGGCCATGGAGATGTCAAATTATGTAGCTCTGAAACTGGGACATGCCTTAAATTCGCGTATTGCTGGCATAACTGGCATTGCTTCACATATTTTGAACAATCCGTATCCATTGTGAGCAAATAGAATCCTTGGCGCATGATCTTCTTCGCTAAGGCTAAGCCATTCATGTGAGCTCCATAGACTCCGGCATGAACCTCTTCCATAACCTTTTCAGCTTCTTTCTCCGCCAAACATCTTAACTGGATACCATCAACTTGTCTCTTGTACAAAGTGCCATTTACACTGATGAACTAAGTGGACAACTTTCGAATCATCCTTTGGTCTTTCTCAGTGGCTTCCTCCGGAAAAACTGACCGTTCCAAATAATTCTGAATGTCGTAGTACCAAGGGTTTCCATCGGTGGCCCCAACATCATTACCTGCTCTGCTTCAAAGCAAGGCTTTTTCGAGCTAGAGATTAGCACGGGTTTCATAGTAACCCCTGTTGGATTATCCCACATGGACACCAATGTCGCGAGAGCATCGGCCAATTGATTTTCATCCCTGGGGGTGAAGTGAAAAGTGCAAGTCTCGAACTGGCTACTCAACATTCTCAAGTGCTTCACGTAAGGTAACAACCTCTCTTCCTTAAATGACCATTCCCTCTGATCTGATGAATTACTAATGAAGAATCTCCGAAGACTTCAGTGGTCTTTGCCCCCAGAGCCAGCAATGCTTCCAATCCGAAGATGCAAGCTTCATATTATGCTTCATTATTGGTCACCTTATACCTCAACTTTTTGGCTAATGGCAGCTTTTCACCATCCGGGGTCGTAAGAATGATCCCTGCTCCTGCCCCTTTACTGTTAACTGCCCCATCAAAGAACATCTGCCACCCTTGTACTGCTATAGGCATGACATCTTCATCTGGGAAATTGTATTCGAATTGGTCTCGCTCAATAGGATGCTCAGCCAAAAACTCAGCTACAGCTCTTCCTTTAATGGTTTTCCTGGTGATGTATTCAATATCGAACTCCTGTAATAGTAGTAACCATCTTCCCATCTTTCCCAGCAGGGAGGGCACTTCTTGAAGGTACCTAAGTGGGTTATGCTTGGCAACCGCTTGCACACTGAAGGAATGAAAGTAGTGCCGCAACTTCTTAGAAGCCCAAATAACTGCTAAACAAATCTTTTCCACTTCCACATATTTGGCTTCATATGTCAGGAATTTCTTGCTAAGATAGTAGACAGCAAACTCTACCCCAAAATCATCCTCCTGGGCCATCATGGCACCCACTGAATTGTCTTCTATATCCATATACAAGATTAGTGGCTTAGCATGCCATGGTGGTCTTAAAATTGGAGGATTCAGGAGATAATCCTTAATAGTATCAAAAGCCAATTGAAAATCATTATTCCACACCACCGGCTAATTCTTCCTAAGAAGCTTGAAGATGGGCTCACATACTGAAGCCAGCTTGGCAATAAACCGACTGATGTACTGAAGCTTTCCCAGGAAACTTCTAACCTCTTTCTCTTTCTGAGGCACTGGCATCTCTCTAGTGGCCCTAGCCTTGTCAGGATCGACTTCAATTCCTCTCTGGCTTACCACATGGCCTAACAGCTTACCCGAGGTAACTCCAAAAATGCACTTCTTGGGATTGAGGCGTAGATCATACTTGTTAATCCTTTGAAAGAACTTTTCTAAAGCCTCGAAGTGACCTTCTTTGGTAGCTGACTTGATCATCATGTCGTCAACATACACCTCCACTTCCTTGTGGATCAAATCATTGAGAACTCTAGTGGCCATCCTCTGATAGGTCGCTCCTGCGTTCTTTAGTCCGAAAGGCATAACCCGGTAAGCAAATGTACCCCATTCGGTGATGAAGGCTGTCTTAATCCGATCCATTATCTTGTTAAGGATTTGATTGTACCTTGTGTACCCATGTATGAAGCTATACATCATGCAAGCAGTGGCACTATCTACCAGCACATCAATATGAGGCAGAGGAAAATCATCTTTCAGGCAAGCTTTGTTCAAGTCCCAAAAGTCCACACATACTCGAACTTTTCCATCCTTTTTAGCCACAGGAACCACATTAGCCAGCCACGTTGGGTATTTAACCTCCAGTAGAAACTTAGCCTCAATCTGCTTATGGATCTCCTCTTTCACCTTTTGAGCCCATTCTGGCCTAAGTCTTCTGAGCTTTTGCTTGACCGGTTTACTTTCTGGGTAAGTTGGAATGGCATGTTCGGCTACATCTCGATCAATCCCCGACATGTCCTCGTAGGTCCAGGCAAAGACTTTTTCATATTTTTTCAATATTCTCTCAAATTTTAGCCTCTCCTCAGGAGTTATATCTGATGCTATCAAAATTTCCTTTGGATTCTCCAAAGTTCTGAGATTAAATGCAGTCATACTAGTTGAGTTAATGTCAAAAATGAATGCATCATGCTTATGATCATGAGAAATGAAATCATCAGAAACATCACACAAGTAAGCAAAGTTATTCATCTCATTGATGTAATCAGAAACATTAACATTGTCATTAAAAAGTTCTGGCACAAAAATAGTATCTAAATAACTACTGCCTTCATCTTCTGTCGATGACAATGTTGCAGCTGACTGGGCTTTAACTTCCTGGCTTGGTAGAGGCTTTTCAACTACCTCCGATGAGATCTTCAAGTCTTCAATCTCTAGCTCTGGCTCTACCATCTTTTCCTTTCCTTTCAACCTGGTAGCTAACAGCTTATCAGTGACAATCTCCTCGGGCTCATCCCTGTCCCAGACATTGCACTGAGTCATGATCTCCTCATCCCAGAAGTTCTCTGCGGACTTGATAATTCCAACATCCCAGTCGAAGACATCATTGAAAATTTCAAACCCCGGAATGATCTTTCCATCCACCCGCTGAGGCTCTTCTTCTCCAGTATAAGCACAGACCGAAGATGAAGGAATAAAACAATCTGAAATATGGGGGATCTTCTCTAACACTTTCTTCCTGCCATACTCTCCTTTGTAACCCAGACCCTTTCGATCTTTCTGGCCTTGCGTTGTGATGGCATCTTGCAACCCCTGCGAATTTCTACCCAATCTGGCCCCTGGGAGGAAGTGCATCTTCTTCATCATACTCATCACCTGAGGGCTACCTGCCAAGCCCTACTCCTCACCAATCACTGATACGTGTGTGACGCGCGCCGGGTCCCCGCGGCCGCCCATCTGACCGCCCGCTTGAGGGCGATCGGGGCATTTGTGGGTCCGTTGATAGCTTGCAATAAATAGCAAGTGCATCTATGTTGGGCAACAGGGAGGTTTCATGGAGTCGCCACCCAATAGAACATTGGGAAAGTTACTCTCGCCTCGGAGAGCCTAAGACTGCGCGTTGTATCCATTTTGGGCCAACCAGAGGGGTCTTGGAAGGTAAACCTCTCGCCCTAAGGAGCCTAGGATTAGCGCTAAAGTCTCGTGACCCAAGAAGTATTTTGGAGGATAACCTCTAACCTCTCGAGCCCAAAGACCAGAGCTGGGTCCGGGATTTCTCATCTATTTCTACCTCGATTAATTTATGATCAAATTTTAATTATCATTAATTCGCTCTCTCTCCACACGATGCAATTTTAATCTAAAAGCGCAAATATTCACATTGAACGCAATAGGATAAACATATCAAAAATAACATCAATTGTAAATTACAATAATACCAGGAGCGGAATACAACTCCCATTTAAAAGTGAAAACATATATAAAACCGGGGAATTTATTAACTATGAGGACTTTGGTCCCCGCATGCACAATTAAAGAAAATATTTTGGATGTGATAATTTTATTTGGGATGAAAACTAGGACATTGATCCCATTTTATTATGAAAAATCTAAACTAATTTAGTAAAACTATTTTTGTGATTTTTATTTAGGTGCGCATAAGAAAACATTTCATTCAATGAATATATACAAGGAAATTAAATAAAATGAAAATTAAAAATGTATAAAGGAAATACCAAACCCCGCAACTCCTCCTTCACGTGCATGGGTGCTCAAATGAGAATAAAACAATGATTTGCAACCAAAAATAAAAATAAAAGAAACTAATGTTAGTGATTAAGCCAACAAAATAATATGATATAAAAGATAATATGTACAGTGAGCATATAACATGCATAAGATACTATAACATGCATAAAAATAATTAAGTTGCAATTTAACATGCATAAAATGAGATAACATCATGGCAAATGCAATTTATTAATAATAAAGGTTAACATGCATGAAAAATTAATGACAATTAATTTTATTACTCATAAAATGTGCATGAATATATAACATAAGAATAATAAAACTTAACATGCATAATAAAGTTTAAAGTAATATCTATCATAAAGGCATAAGAAAATAAATTTGAAATTTAACATACATGCAAAATATGAACAACAACATTAATGATAATAATGATACTAATACCTAATGATATCAATGAATGAGTGTAATATAAATTATAATAATAAAACTAGCATTTATAACAATAATAGCCATAATAAACATCAATGGATGTAAAGAACATTAACAACGTAAGTTGAACATGCATAATGACATAAAAATAAACACATTGACATGAAAATGATATGATAAATTTGAAAGAATTAACTTTTTAAATAAATAATTGAAGATAAAAAAAAAAAAGAAAGAATATGGAGACTAAGAGAATTTACATGTTTAATATGTGAATTGGAAGTAAAATAAATGAAATTAACAAGACAATTAATGAGTAAAACCAAGAATAATTACCCTCAAATTCAGTTTTGAAGAATTGAAGATAGAAGTGTTGAATTCCTTGTCTTCTCTTGTGAAAATCCTTAGAAAATAGCTTGAAAACTTGAAGAAAAGCTCTTGGAAACAAGTGTGTAAAGATTGATTTTTTTTCTCTCTAAGTAAAAACCCAAAAATCCAGTTTTTTGCTCTCCAAAATGTTCTTAGTTCGTCCTCCCCCGTTTCTGAATTTTTCCTAGTGTTTTAACCCTCAAAAACTACCCAAAAACCACCCAAAACCGTCCAAAAATCGTTAAAAAAACAAGTGGGGTCGAAAATGGGGCGAAATGGGGCGAATATGGGCGACTGCGCGCTGCACGCAAAGCACAGCCGTGCTTTCAAAGAAAGCACAGCTGTGCTTTTGCGCGCACACTGCGCGCAGTGCAGCGCAAAGCACAGCCGTGCTTCCGAAAAGCACAGCCGTGCTTTTCAGGTAAAATTTTTTTTTTTTTTTTTTAAATTTTAAATTTTTATATAAAATACCCTCAACCTAAAACACACTTTTTCTTCTCCAAAATAATTTTAAAAATATTTTTAAAATATTTTTAAAATACACTTTTTGCTCATCGAAAAGACAAGGAAAAATCACTTCCGAACTCCAATCTTTTTGCCTATAAGCCGGCATAGCTAAATTTCATCATCGGGTAATCCTGATCAAGGCTACTCGGGACTCGGTGTCTACAGTTGCCCCCAATTTTGGGGAGGCTAGTGCATGGGTGCCTAGGTGAGCCAAAATTCAGGAAAAGGAAAGAAACGCGTACCTGAAGCGGCGATCTTCCTGCTTGATGGAGTTATAATGATAGCTGCTGCTGTCTTTTGGTTGTAGCTGGTAGTACCGTAGGTGCGCTAACCTCTTGTGGGTGGCGCCGCTATCGTGCTAAACATTGTGAGTTGGTAATGCCGTGGTCGTGCTAACCTCTTGTGGGTAGTGCCGCCATCATGCTAACCGCTGTGAATTGGTAGTGCCGTGGTCGTGCTAACCTCTTGTGGGTAATGCCGCCATCGTGCTAACCGCTGTGAATTGGTAGTGCCGTGGTCGTGCTAACCTCTTGTGGGTAGTGCCGCCATCGTGCTAACCGCTGTGAATAGGTAGTGCCGTGGTCGTGCTAACCTCTTGTGGGTAGTGCCGCCATCGTGCTAACCGCTGTGAATAGGTAGTGCCGTGGTCATGCTAACCGCTTGTGGGTAGTGCCGCCATCGTGCTAACCGCTGTGAATATATGTTGTGGTCGTGCTAACCTCTTGTGGGTAGTGCCGCCATCATGCTAACCGCTGTGGATTTATTTTTTATTTTTTATTTTTTATTTTTTTTTTCTTTGCTCCTTTAGATGTTTGGACTAGTGTCATCACTTGGCTTTTGTGGGTGTTTCCCGCCGATTTCTCCTGCAAGATTGTATGCATAGGAATATACAAGAAATCATGTGTGTATGTTATGGAATGCAAATGCTTGCAAAAATGTATAGATCGCGCCCTAGGTGATCCATGGTTTGCTGAACTTATAGCTTGTCTGCTGTACCATGCCCCCTGAATCCTGAGGATCGTCGACAAGCTTTCTGAAAGAGACGTCCGGTGTATATCCCTTGCCCCCTGGTCAATGATCACTTACTTGGGATTCTATTTCATGTTCTGTGTTGTGTGTTGTCTGACTGACAGAAGATCATCTTGAAATAATGCCGCCTTATCGCTCCAGGCATTGAATGTCATTGTTTTAAAGGTAGTGCGTCCCTTGTGGATTTTCGCACTAGCTTTTCTTTGCGGGAAATGCGTCCCTTATGGGATTTTCACACAACCCTTTGCCTAACTTTTGCCTGGAATGGACCCAACCCAATCCAGCGGCTTTTGTTTATTTTATTTTTTGTAGGGCAGACTGCCTGTTTCCAGGTTTTCACCCTGCCCTTTGGCCTAACTTTTGCTTAGAGAGCCAGTTATGGTTTTCATCTCTAACGGCCTTCTTTGTTGTTTTTTTTTTTTTTTTTTTTTTTTTTTTTTTTTAGAGAAGGTTATCACCAAAGCTTCTGTTAAGAGCAAATAGGACATATCTGATGAGCGATAATCATTAGATGAAAAATTGATATAACTCTTTTTGAGACAGAACTGAAAGATCAATGAAAATATATTCTTTTATTCCTTGCAAAATTGTGTACATTTCTATATGATTTCATCATGCATGATTTTTCATTTGACAAGAATTCAAAAGCATGTGACTACACCTAATCTCAGAGTGGGTTTTGTCAGCATCAAACTCCTGTTATCAATCGGCCCTCTCGGGTTTTCTCGATTGAATATTTTCTCTTGGCCCTTAATTTTTGCCCAGGATGCCTTTTTCCAGTTTTCACCCTGACAGGGCGCCCAATTTTAGCAAGGCCGCCTTTTTCGGTTTTCGACCCGCGGGGCATTTATTCTCTTCTTTTTATTTTTGGTCTTTAGCCATGGAACCTTTTAAGTCTATCGACATTGACCGGGTCCTTGAACTCATTCCCATCGCTGTCTGCTAAAATTGCAGCTCCTTTTGTTAGCAACTTTTTCAAAATGAAAGGTCCTTCCCAGGTTGGTCTGAATTTTCCTCGTATGTCTGGAACTCCCGGCCTCATCATCTTAAAGACCAAATCCCCCTCCTTCAACGGATGCTTTCGTACTTTCTTGCCAAATGACCGAGCCAGCCTCTTTTGATAAACTTGGTTGTGGTAATAGGCTCGTAACCTGTCTTCATCCAACAGATTTAGCTGTGACAAACGTTGTTGTGCCCATTCTGCTTCCGGAATCTCGGCTTCCAGGACTACCCTTAATGATTTCAGCTCAATTTCAACTGGCAGGACTGCTTCAGTTCCATACACCAGAGAGAATGGTGTTGCCCCCGTAGAGGTTCTGACTGTTGTTCTATAACCCCAAAGTGCGAAGGGTAGCTTTTCTGCCCAATCCTTGTAGTTCTGAACCATCTTGGCTAAAATTCTCTTCACATTCTTATTCGCCGCTTCAACTGCACCATTCGCTTGAGGACGGTAAGGAGAAGACTTATGATGTCGGATCCCATATTTCTGGAGCATCTGTTTAGTCTCTGCTAGGAATTGTACCCCATTATCAGACACAATGTGATGTGGGAGACCATATCTGCATATCAAATTCCGCTCGATGAATTTAGCCATATCCCTTGCATCAACCTTCTTGAAAGATTCAGCCTCAACCCACTTAGTGAAGTAGTCAATGGCAACTATGATGAATCTATGCCCATTAGAAGCAGTAGGATGGATTTTGCCTATGATGTCTATTCCCCACGCTGCAAATGGCCATGGAGATGTTAAGTTATGTAACTCTGAAACTGGCACATGCCTCAAATTCGCGTACTGTTGGCATAACTGGCATTGCTTCACAAATTTTGAACAATCTGTATCCATTATGAGCCAATAAAACCCTTGGCGCATGATCTTCTTTGCTAAGGCTAAGCCATTCATGTGAGCTCCACAAACCCCGGCATGAACCTCTTCCATAACTCTTTTAGCTTCTTTCTCTGCCAGACATCTTAACTGGATACCATCAGCTTGCCTTTTGTACAAAGTGCCATTAACACTGATGAATTGAGTGGATAACTTCCTGATCTTTCTTTGGTCCTTCTCATTGGCTTCCTCTGGAAAGACTGATCTCTCTAAATAATTCTGAATGTCATAATACCATGGATTTCCATCATTGGCCTCAATATCCATCACCTGTTCAGCTTCAAAGCAAGGTCTTTCCGAACTATAAATCAGCACGGGTTTCATTGCAACTCCTGTTGGGTTATCCCACATAGACACTAATGTTGCTAGAGCATCAGCTAACTGATTTTCGTCTCTGGGGATGAAGTGAAAAGTGCAAATCTCAAACTGGCTGCTCAACGTTCTCAAGTGCTTTACATAAGGCAGCAGCCTTTCTTCCTTGACTGACCACTCCCTTCTGATCTGATGAATTACCAAGGAAGAATCTCCGAATACTTCTGCGGTCTTTGCCCCCAGAGCAAGTAATGCTTCCAATCCAAAGATGCAAGCTTCATATTCTGCTTCATTATTGGTAGCCTTATACCTCAACTTCTTAGCCAATGGTAGCCTTTCACCATCTGGGGTCGTAAGAATAACTCCTACGCCTGCTCCCTTATTATTGACTGCTCCATCAAAGAATAATTGCCACCCTTGTACTGCTATGGCCGTGACATCTTCATCTGGGAAGTTGTATTCAAACTGATCTCCCTCAATAGGATGCTCGGCTAAGAACTCCGCTACGGCTCTTCCCTTAATGGTTTTCTTGGTTATGTACTCAATGTCAAATTCCTGTAACAGCAGTAACCATCTTCCCATCTTCCCTAGTAGAGAGGGTGCTTCTTGGAGGTATCTGAGCGGATTATGTTTGGCAACCGTTTGTACCTTGAAGGAATGAAAGTAGTGTCGCAACTTCTTAGAAGCCCAGATAACTGCTAAACAAATCTTTTCCACCTCTACATATTTGGCTTCGTAAGGCAGGAATTTCTTGCTAAGATAGTAAATGGCAAACTCTACACCAAAATCATCTTCCTGAGACATCATAACACCCACTGAGTTATCTTCCACAGCTAGGTACAGGATTAGTGGTTTGGCATGGCGTGGTGGTCTTAACACCGGAGGATTTAACAAATACTCCTTAATGGTGTCAAAGGCCAATTGACAGTCATTGTTCCATATCACCGGCTGATTCTTCCTAAGAAGCTTGAAAATAGGCTCACATACTGAAGCTAGCTTGGCAATAAATCGGCTGATGTACTGAAGCTTTCCTAGGAAACTTCTGACGTCCTTCTCCTTTTGGGGCACTGGCATCTCTCTTATGGCTTTGGCTTTATCGGGATCTACCTCGATTCCCCTCTGGCTTACTACATGGCCTAACAACTTTCCTGATGTAACTCCAAAAAGGCACTTCTTGGGATTGAGGCGCAAATCGTACTTGCTAATTCTTTGAAAGAACTTTTCTAAAGCCTCAAAGTGACCTTCCCTGGTAGCCGACTTAATCATCATGTCGTCGATATACACCTCTACCTCTTTCTGGATTAAGTCATTGAGAACCTTGGTCGCCATCCTCTGATAGGTTGCTCCTGCATTCTTCAACCCAAAAGGCATAACTCGGTAGGCATATGTCCCCCACTCGGTGATAAAGGCCGTCTTGATCTGGTCCACTATCTTGTTAAGAATTTGATTGTACCCTGCGTACCCATCCACAAAGCTATACATCATACAAGCAGCAGCACTATCTACTAGCACATCAATATGAGGCAGTGGGAAATCATCCGTAGGGCAAGCTTTGTTCAGGTCACGATAGTCGACGCATACTCGAACCTTACCATCTTTCTTGGCTACAGGAACCACGTTAGCTAACCAGGTCGGGTATTGAACCTCTATTAGGAACTTAGCCTCAATCTGCTTGTGGATCTCCTCTTTCACTTTCTGTGCCCACTCTGGCCTAAGCCTCCGAAGCTTTTGCTTGACTGGTTTAAACTCTGGGTAAGTTGGGATGGCATGTTCGGCAACATCTCGATCTATTCCCGGCATATCCTCATAGGTCCAGGCAAAGACTTTTTTATATTTTTTTAATATTCTCTCAAATTTTATTCTCTCTTCAGGAGTTATGTCTGACGCTAGCAAAATTTCCTTTGGATTTTCCAAAGCTCCGAGATTAAATGCAGTTGTGCCAGTTGAATTAATATCAAAAATGAATGCATCATGCTTATAATCATGCGAAATAAAATCATCAGAAACATCACACAAGTAAGCAAAGTTGTTCATCTCATTAACATAATCAGAAACATCAACATTGTCCTCAAAGAGTTCTGGTATAAAAAGAGAATCTAAATGACTATCAACTTCAGTCGACGCCGATGCTGCAGCTGACTGTGCTTTGGCTTCTTGATTTGGTGAAATCTTGAGATCCTCAATCTTCGGCTCTGGTTCCACTATCTTCTCCTTCCCTTTGAGCTTAGTGGCTAATAGCTTATCAGTGACGATCTCTTCAGGCTCATCCCTGTCCCATATGCTGCATTGGGTCATAATCTCCTCATCCCAAAAGTTCTCTATAGCTTTAACAACTCCGATCTCCCAATCAAAGACATCGTTGAAAATTTCAAATCCAGGGATAATCTTCCCATCTACCCACTGCAGTTCTTCTTCTCCAGTGTAGGCACAAACCGATGATGATGGCACAAAGCTCTCCGAAATATGGGGAATCTTCCCTGACCCTTTCTTCTTACCATATTCTCCTTTGTAGCCCAACCCCTTTCGATCTTTCTGACCACGTGTAGTGATAGCATTCTGCAGCCCTTGTGACTCTTTTCCCAAACCAGCCCCTGGGAGGAAGTGCATCTTCTTCAGCATATTCACCACTTGAGGGCTACCTTCTAGGTTTTGCTCTTCTCCGATCATCGATACATGAAAGCCACTGAATGGCTGATTAGAGATCTCCAAGGCAGACACTTGGTTCTCTCTTGCTGCTTTAATGGTCACTACTTCTCCTTCATGGGGTATTTTAATTATCTGGTGTAATGTGGATGGTACTCCCCCTAACTTGTGGAACCACGATCTACCAAGCAGAGCTGAGAAGTTTGCTGGAATCGGCAAGACCACAAAATCTGTTTCTGTCTCAATGGGCCCTGTCTTTACCAAAGCTTTGAAAATTCCCGATGCTTGCCTCCTGGAGTTGTCGTAGGCAGTGATGGTCAGGTCAGATTTGCTTAACATACTCTCATCCATCCCAAAGGCCTGAAGTGCCACCAAAGGGCAGACATTTATCGATGACCCGTCATCAACCATGACACAAGCGGTGTGTTTACCATTGATCTGTGCCTTGATGTACAAAGGTCGGTTGTGGTTGCGACCCTCTGTTGGTAGGTCTGCATTAGAAAAAACCAACTTCTCCCCGGATCCCCCCTTTACAAGGTCTAAAAGCTCGGATGGAGAGATTGTAGTTGCTACGGTGGATACGCTCAATGCTTCGACTAACTTCTGTCGGTGCGAGGGGGACTGTCTCAAGAGGTCCCAAATAGATATCTGAGCCGTGGTCTTTTTCAGTTGCTTCACTATTGAATTTTCTTCCGGCTCTTTCTCTGCGATTGCTTGTGCTGGGTCCTGCTGCTTCTCAGCTTCTGGAATGACCCTCCCACTTCTTGTTACTGCTTCTACTCTTTCTTCTTCCTCTGAATCCCACAGATCCGTAAACTCTCCATTTTTCTCATCTTCATCATCTCCACTCTCACTAGTGGACCAACAGTCTATCGCTGCCACGGAAATCCCTTCTTCATTCACTGTAGGGCGAGTAATAGCGACATACTCATTTCCATATAGGTCTTGCATCACATACCATTCTGATAGGCTCGATCCAATCATAAAGGCTGGAGGTGGCACCGTATTATAACCGGACTTCTTCTTGCTTTCTCTCTTCTCAGGATCGGTGATCTGCTTGTTGTCAATTAGATCTTGGACCCGATGCCTTAGCGTTATACAATCATCCGTCAAATGGCCGGTATGTTGGTGGAATGCGCAGTATTCATTCTCTTTGTGCCCTGGCTGTCCTTGGGCCTTGGCCGGCTTAGGTGATAGGGGCCGCAGTTTTCCTTCTTTTATTAGCCTCTTCAGCACCCATGATAAAGGCTTACCCAAGTTGGAGAAATACCTCTGACTTACGCCGGTTGCAGACACCTCGGCAGTCTTCCCAACTCTGTTACCACTGCTTGAACCTACTGGTTTGGCCGTCCCCTGATTGCTGTATCCCCTCCGGGCATAGGACTCACTATTTGCCCTCTTGGATAAATATTCTCCTTCCGCTTCTATGGCAATGTCCTTCAAAGACTCCCAATCCTTGAGTCCCTTCATTTTCAGTCCCTCTCTCAAGTAAGGACTGGCATTTCGAATGAATAGCCGGATCTGATCAGAAGTGTCCGGTTTGCGTTTCATCTCCATAACCCGGTTTCTCCACCGAGTAAGGTACTCGTGGAAGGACTCCCCAGCCTTCTGCTGTAATAACTCGAGATCTTTCAAAGTGACCTCCATCCGGGTACTGCAATCGTACTGCTTAAGGAACTCTTCGGTCAATAAGTCCAAGTCCTCCTTGGATCTCCTGTCAAGCCCATGGTACCAATCAATAGCAGCTCCTGTGAGACTCAAGCAGAAATATTCTATCTTCTGCTTTCTTGTTAAGGTCGTTCCCTTCATGACCAGCGAGTATTGCTTGATGTGTGCGGCAGGGTCAGAGGTTCCATCAAATTTGGGAATGTCCGGCATCTTAAAATTCTGGGGAATTAGGTCATCCCCATCCAGCTCTCGGTCTTCCGGGTTCATTCCTTTTCCCACGGTCATCATCCTTGCCATGGCCTCAAATCTTTCTTCCATTTTCCTCCACATTGCCTCATCCAGTTTTGGCAACTTTTCTTTAGCTACTTTATGCTCCTCTAGCTCATCTTCCCCAAATTCAGCTTCAGACCTGGGGCCTTCTCTGCGCTCAATGGGTGCAGGTACTCTTTGCTCATTAATAGGTTGGTCAACCACTGGTTGGTTAACCGCAGCAGGACGTTCTTCTCTAACAACCTCTTGTTCAGCTGGTACTCGGACAGGAATAGCAGCAGCTTGTTGCCCAGCTATGGTGGCGGCAAGATTGCCCATCATTGCAATCATTCGGGCTTTAAATTCCTCCATTCTCTTTCCTACCTCCTCAACGATTACTGCCCGGGTTGCATCAGACTCATTTGATGGATTAGCCATGCTTACTTCTGTTGATGATTCGGAAGAAAACCCCACACTATTTTCTGAGATTGAATCTGAACTCTGATCTGACACTAACTCAGTTAACCCCAAAAGCGGCGTCCTTCTTAACCGTCCGTCGGGACCTCTAGACCACCCAGGAGAATCTATGATGGCTAAAATGCAAAAATTGTTAAGATGATGCATGATTAAAATGCAATGCATGCTCGTGCTGATGCAACATAGACAAACACATGCAAGCAGATAGATCCTTCCAACCTTATATCTCCCACACACGTGGTAGTGCGGTCTCTTTCCTAGGTGGGCTTGATCCATGGATTAACGTGGAACCCAATGGACATGTATGGTGCTCGGTGAAAAACCGGCAGCATAACAGCTCCTATCTAATGTACATACGTATGGGTGTTTGGCCATTACGTATTTAAACAATTCAACTTAACTAAGATGGGCCCACCGGGGCATGAAAGCCTTTGATGAAGACCATTTAATTAAATTGGTTTCGTTTAATATATGATGGCCCATATAGCAAGCATAGTAGTACGGTACATTTCACCTAGTGGAAGTATCTATTGCCATTACATGAGCTTTGGATAAGGGAGATGTTACTTTAAGGCTACCCAAGCATGATCCCTGCCGACGGGTCTAGCTCATCACAAGCATAGCGACCGATCGGGTCATCATTTTGATATACCATTGAGGTACGTGGCTTGGGCTGGTGATTATCCTTAACACTTCCCCAAATTGAGTGAAAATGAGGTCGTGCTTCGGGAATGCACCGGGCTTGAAAAGGGACCAAACTAACTTAATCTAAAGCTCTAATGAGATGATATGCAATTTTGAGATAAAGCGAATTTATGAATTAAATTTTAACCATAAATGTTAAACGAGGTATTTTCAAATTGAAATCTCGAACCATATCGTCCCCAGCGGAGTCGCCACTGTGACGCACGCCGGGTCCCCGCGGCTGCCCATCTGACCGCCCGCTTGAGGGCGATCGGGGCATTTGTGGGTCCGTTGATAGCTTGCAATAAATAGCAAGTGCGTCTATGTTGGGCAACAGGGAGGTTTCATGGAGTAGCCACCCAATAGAACATTGGAAAAGTTACTCTCGCCTCGGAGAGCCTAAGACTGCGCGTTGTATCCATTTTGGGCCAACCAGAGGGGTCTTGGAAGGTAAACCTCTCGCCCTAAGGAGCCTAGGATTAGCGCTAAAGTCTCGTGACCCAAGAAGTATTTTGGAGGATAACCTCTAACCTCTCGAGCCCAAAGACCAGAGCTGGGTCCGGGATTTCTCATCTATTTCTACCTCGATTAATTTATGATCAAATTTTAATTATCATTAATTCGCTCTCTCTCCACACGATGCAATTTTAATCTAAAAGCGCAAATATTCACATTGAACGCGATAGGATAAACATATCAAAAATAACATCAATTGTAAATTACAATAATACCAGGAGCGGAATACAACTCCCATTTAAAAGTGCAAACATACATAAAACCGGGGAATTTATTAACTATGAGGACTTTGGTCCCCGCATGGACAATTAAAGAAAATATTTTGGATGTGATAATTTTATTTGGGATGAAAACTAGGACATTGATCCCATTTTATTATGAAAAATCTAAACTAATTTAGTAAAACTATTTTTGTGATTTTTATTTAGGTGCGCATAAGAAAACATTTCATTCAATGAATATATACAAGGAAATTAAATAAAATGAAAATTAAAAATGTATAAAGGAAATACCAAACCCCGCAACTCCTCCTTCACGTGCATGGGTGCTCAAATGAGAATAAAACAATGATTTGCAACCAAAAATAAAAATAAAAGAAACTAATGTTAGTGATTAAGCCAACAAAATAATATGATATAAAAGATAATATGTACAGTGAGCATATAACATGCATAAGATACTATAACATGCATAAAAATAATTAAGTTGCAATTTAACATGCATAAAATGAGATAACATCATGGCAAATGCAATTTATTAATAATAAAGGTTAACATGCATGAAAAATTAATGACAATTAATTTTATTACTCATAAAATGTGCATGAATATATAACATAAGAATAATAAAACTTAACATGCATAATAAAGTTTAAAGTAATATCTATCATAAAGGCATAAGAAAATAAATTTGAAATTTAACATACATGCAAAATATGAACAACAACATTAATGATAATAATGATACTAATACCTAATGATATCAATGAATGAGTGTAATATAAATTATAATAATAAAACTAGCATTTATAACAATAATAGCCATAATAAACATCAATGGATGTAAAGAACATTAACAACCTAAGTTGAACATGCATAATGACATAAAAATAAACACCTTGACATGAAAATGATATGATAAATTTGAAAGAATTAACTTGTTAAATAAATAATTGAAGATAAAAAAAAAAGAAAGAATATGGAGACTAAGAGAATTTACATGTTTAATATGTTAATTGGAAGCAAAATAAATGAAATTAACAAGACAATTAATGAGTAAAACCAAGAATAATTACCCTCAAATTCAGTTTTGAAGAATTGAAGATAGAAGTGTTGAATTCCTTGTCTTATCTTGTGAAAATCCTTAGAAAATAGCTTGAAAACTTGAAGAAAAACTCTTGGAAACAAGTGTGTAAAGATTGATTTTTTTTCCTCTCTAAGTAAAAACCCAAAAATCCAGTTTTTTGCTCTCCAAAATGTTCTTAGTTCGTCCTCCCCCGTTTCTGAATTTTTCCTAGTGTTTTAACCCTCAAAAACTACCCAAAAACCACCCAAAACCGTCCAAAAATCGTTAAAAAAAAAGTGGGGTCGAAAATGGGGCGAAATGGGGCGAATATGGGCGACTGCACGCGAGAAACGCGCGCAGTGCGCGCTGCACGCAAAGCACAGCCGTGCTTTCAAAGAAAGCACAGCTGTGCTTTTGCGCGCACACTGCGCGCAGTGCAGCGCAAAGCACAGCCGTGCTTCCGAAAAGCACAGCCGTGCTTTTCAGGTAAAATTTTTTTTTTTTATTTTAAATTTTAAATTTTTATATAAAATACCCTCAACCTAAAACACACTTTTTCTTCTCCAAAATAATTTTAAAAATATTTTTAAAATATTTTTAAAATACACTTTTTGCTCATCGAAAAGACAAGGAAAAATCACTTCCGAACTCCAATCTTTTTACCTATAAGCCGGCATAGCTAAATTTCATCATCGGGTAATCCTGATCAAGGCTACTCGGGACCCGGTGTGTACAATGTGGAAGCCACTAAATGGCTGATTAGAGATCCCCAAGGCAGACACTTGGTTCTCTGTTGCTGCTTTAATGGTCACCACCTCCCCTTCATGAGGTATCTTTACCATTTGATGTAGGGTGGATGGCACTCCTCCAAATTTATGGAACCACGGTCTTCCCAGTAAGGCTGAGAAATTGGCTGGGATAGGCAAGACCACAAACTCTGCCTCCGTCTCAACAGGCCCAGTCCTAACTAGAGCTCTGAATGTTCTCGATGCATGTCTTCGAGAATTATCGTAGGCTGTGATGGTCAGATCAGACTTACTCAACATACTCTCGTCCAGCCCAAAAGCCTGAAGTGCCACTAGGGGGCAAACATTTATGGATGACCCATCATCAACCATAACACAAGCGGTGTGCTTGCCGTTCATTTGAGCCTTGATGTATAGTGGTCGATTGTGATTGCGGCCTTCAATTGGCAAATCTGCGTCAGAAAACACCAGTTCTTCCCCTGATCCCCCCTTGACGAGATCTAGCAGCTCAGATGGAGAAATTGTGGTGGCTATGGTGGACTCACACAATGCCTCGACTAACTTCTGTCTATGAGAAGGGGACTGCCTTAGAAGGTCCCAAATAGATATCTGAGCCGTGGTCTTTTTCAGCTGCTTTATTATGGAATTTTCTTCCGGCTCTTTCTCTACAGGTGCTTGCACTGAGTCCTGCTGCTTCTCAACTTCGGGGACCACTCTCCCACTTCTTGTTACAGCTCTAACTCTCTCATCCTCCTCCGAATCCCATGGATCCGTGAACTTTCCATCTTTCTCATCTTCATCTTCGTCTCCACTCTCACTAGTGGACCAACAGTCTATCGCCGCCACGGGAATCCCTCCTTCACTTGCCTCAGGGCGAGTGATAGCGACGTATTCATTGCCATATAAATCCTGTAATACATACCATTCAGGTAGGCTCGACCCAATCATGAAGACAGGCGGTGGCACAGCATTGAAATTAGACTTCTTCTTGCTCTCCCTCTTTTCAGGATCGGTGATCTGCTTAATATCGATCAGATCCTGAATCTGGTGCCTCAACCTGAAGCAATTGTCTGTCAGATGCCCGGTATGCTGGTGAAAGGCACAGTACTCGTTCTCCTTATGCTCTGGTTCTCCTTGGGTCCTAACTGGTCTAGGTGGTAGGGGTTGTAGCTTCCCCTCCTTCATCAACCTCTTCAGTACCCATGACAAAGGTCTACCCAAATTCGAGAAGTACCTCTGATTCATTCCTGTTGCCGACACCTCAGCTGTCTTCCCAATTCTGTTACCACCGCTGAAACTAGCTGACTTGGTTGCACCTTGATTGTTGTAGCCCTTCTTGGCATAAGCCTCACTGCTTGCCCTTCTGGCCATATATTCTCCTTCTGCCTCTATAGCAATGTCCTTCAAGGACTCCCAATCTTTCAGCCCCTTCATTCTAAGTCCATCTCTCAGATATGGGCTGGCATTCCGAATGAATAACCGAATCTGATAAGGTGTATCGGGTTTGCGCTTCATCTCCATAACCCGGTTCCTCCACCGAGTGAGGTATTCATGGAAAGACTCCCCAGCCTTCTGCGGTAGCAGCTCTAAATCCTTCATTGTGACCTCCATGCGGGTACTGCAATCGTATTGCTTTAGGAACTCTTCAGTCAATAAGTCCCAGTCTTCTTTGGACCTCCTGTCCAACCCATGGTACCAGTCAATAGCAGCTCCTGTAAGACTCAAGCAAAAGTACTCTATCTTCTGCTGCCTTGTTAAAGTTGTCCCCTTCATGACCAATGAATACTACTTGATATGTGCAGTAGGATTAGAGGTGCCATCAAATTTTGGGATATCAGGCATCTTGAAGTTCTGGGGGACCAGATCATCCCCATCCAATTCACGATCCTCCGGGTTCATTCCCCTTCCTACCGTCATCATCCTTGTCATAGCCTCAAACTTCTCCTCCATCTTTCTCCACATTGCTTCCTCTAGCTTGGGTGACTTTCCCTTTGCTACCATCTGTTCCTCTTGCTCATCTTCCCAGAGGTCAACCTCAGATCTCAGGGCCTTCTCTACGCTCAACAGGTGCTGGTGCTCTTTGCTTAACCGCAGGTGGGTCAACTATAACAGGGGGATCCTCCCTAATAGCCCCTTATTCATCCGGCCCCCTAATAGGAGCAGTAGCAACTTGTTGCCCAGCTATGGTAGTGGCAAGATTGCCCATCATGGCCATTATTTTAGCCTCAAACTCTTCCATTTTTCTCCCTACTTCCTCGGCAATCATAGCCCTGGTTGCATCTGACCCACTGGCTGGAATAGACATGCTTGATGATTCTGAAGAGAAAGTCTCACTACCCTCTGAAAGAGAATCTGAACTCTGAACTAGCTCTGGTAACCCCAAGAGTGGAATCCTTCTCAACCGACCGTCGGGACCCCTAAACCGCCCGGGTGAATCTATGATGGCTGAAAAAAATACACCTCGTTAGGATGATGCATGATTGAAGTGCAATGCATAGTCGTGTTGATACAGCATAGACAAACACATGCAAGCAGATAGATCCTTCCAACCTTATCTCTCCCACACACGAGGTAGCATAGTCTCTTTCCTAGGTGGGCTTTATCCAAGGGTTAACAGGGAACCCATCGGACGCGTATGGTACACTGTGGAAAACTGGCAGCATAACAGCTCTTATCTCATGTACATACATATGGGTGTTTGGCCATTATGTATTTAAACACCTCAATTAAATCAAGATGGGCCCACCGGGGTATGAAAGCCTTTGATGGAGACCATTTAATTTAAGCGATTTTGTTCAATATATGATGGCTCACATAGCAAGCACGGTATTATGGTACATTTCACCTAGTGGAAGTATCTATTGCTATTTACATGAACTTTGGTCAAAGGTATTGATACTTTAGGGCTACCAAAGCATGGTCCCTGCCAACAGGTCTAGCTCATCACGAGCATAACGACTGATTGGGTCACCATTTGATACACCATAAGGTATGAGGCTTGGGCTGGTGATTATCCTTAACGCTTCCCTAAATTGAGTGAAAATAGGGTCTTGCTTGGGGAACGCACCGGGGTTAAAATAGGGACCAAACTAGCATAATCTAAGGCTCTAATATGGATGCAATGCAATTTCGAAAAGAGATGAAATTTTTAAATTAAAACTCAATTGTAAATTTTAACCAAGGTACTTTCGATGGGAAGTCTCAAAACGTCCCCAGCGGAGTCGCCACTATGACGCGCGCCGGATGTCCACTCGGCCGCCCCTATGACCGCCCGCTTGAGGGCGATCGGGCACTTGAGGGTCCGTTAACAGCTTGCAATAAATCGCAAGTGCGTCTATATTGGGCAACAAGGAGGTTTCATGGAGTCGCCACCCAATAGAACATTGGGAAAGTTTCTCTCGCCTCGGAGAGCCTAAGACTGCGCTTATTATCCATTTTGGGCCAACCAAATGGGTCTTAGAAGGTAAACCTCTCGCCCTAAGGAGCCTAGGATTAACGCCAAGTTTCGTAACACAAGAGGTGTCTTGGAGGGTAAACCTCTCGCCTCTTTGAGCCCAAAGACCAGAGAAGGTTCGGGACTCCCCATTTATTCATACCTTGGTTAAGTTTATAATCGAGTTTTGAATTTAGTATTTCATGCCTTTTCTCATTCAATTTTAATGCAATTTATTTAAACGCATATCAATCATATAATAAAAGCGATAAATAAAGTAAATGAAAGCAAAATAAATTACAATAAGACTAGGGGCGGAATACAACCCTCATTTGTAAATAAAATGCAGATCATACATAAATCGAGCTATTTATTAAAAATGAGAACGTTGGTCCTCTCATGCATAATTTAAGAAAACAATTTTAAAGTGATAATTTACTTTAGATGAAAAATCTAGGACATTGGTCCCATTTTTATTAAATAAAATCCAATTTAGTTTAATAGAAATATTTTTGTAATTTTTTAATTAACGTGCATGAAAATAAATTTATTATCACAAATTACATAATAATCAATTAATCCAAAATAATAAAAAGCAACAAAAATAATAAACAACTCCCAAGTGGAACTTCAAATCTCCATGGGCTCCCACTTGACAAAAACTCACATATGAAAAAATAAGTGTTGAAAATAAAAGAAAAAAAAACAAAACAAATAAAAGTGAAGTTAGTATAAAATAATTAAACATATAACTTGAAAATAATTAAATTAAGGCAAACAAAATTGCATCATATATGACAAGCCAATTAAAATGACATAATAAAAATATGCAATTTAACAAATTAACAAAATCAACATGCATTAAAAACATAAAATAATGTTAATAAAATTTAACATGAATAAAAACACAAAATAACATCAATAACATCCAATCATGCATAAAAAGCAAAAGACATAATAAAAATCAGCATGCATAAAGCATATTAATAATATTGATAAAAGCCAATATGTATAAAAAGCAAAGGTAATAATAAAAAATAACATGCATATAATAGTAATAATAAAATTAAACAAGAATAAGGATAATAATAATAATACTAATGATGATAATAACTACAATAATAATAATAACACAATAATAACAAAGAATATGAACAATCAAATACAATAATAATAATAATAATAATAATAATAATAATAATAATAATAATAATAATAATAATAAAAGATGAACAACATGAACAATTAAATAAAATAATATGAACAAAAATAATAGCATAAAAAATTAAAGAAGAAATAAGAAAAAAAAAATAGTATGAACAATTAAATAATAGATCTAAAAGAATTTACATGATGATTAATTAATTAGAAAGTAAAAAAAACAAGAAATAAGAAGAAAATAATAAGACTAAAAGAATTTACATGTTAACTAGTTAATTAGAAATAAAAAGATAAATTAAAATTAAACTAAGAAATTGAGCCAAGAATGTTTACCCTCAAAATTTATCTTGATGAAGAGAAGGTAAGATCCAATTTCTTGTCTTGTATTGTTGGAATAAAATTAGAAAATAAAATATTGAAAGTGAATTTTTACTCAAGGACAAATAATTTATTTATTTCTCTCAAAGCAAAAATTGTCAATTGAAAATAAGAAAATTCTCAAGAACAAAAATTGTTATTTTTTTTGCCTTAAGAATTTATGGAAATTTCTTTAGAAATTGAGAGAATTTGTGCTTGAAAGAAGAAAGAAGAAGAAAAATATTTTCTCAAAGAAATTCCCCTTAATTCCCACTAAAAAACTCTTTTTATTCCCGTTAAAATTCAGATTTTTTAATTAAGATATTAAATTAATTTAATTCCTATAACTACAAAAAATCTGCGAATTTATTGGGTTGGAAGATAGAAGGCTTTTTGAATTAAAATTTGCAAAAAAAATGAGTGAAAAAGCATTTAAAATGAAGAATTTATGGCCAAAAAGGCCAAAATAGGCAAAACGGACGAACAGGGGCGCGGAGGGGCGCGCGGCTCCCCGTCGGTGCGCCCGACGGCCTGCCCGCGCCCAGGCGCGCATGACGGACAGGCCGTCGGCGTGCGCCCCCACGCCGCGAACACGCTGTGTGCCGCCCAGCGCGCGGGCGAGAGCGCCCCGCGCGCACTCCGCCTGCTCGCCAGGCGCTGCGGCAGCCCGACACTCGCGCGGAAATTTTTTTTTTTTTTAAATTCCTATAAAATATAATAATTTAAAAACTCACTTTTTTCATCACAAAATAATTTTTAAAATTGTTTAAAAATATTTTTGAAATACATGTTTATTTAATTTTAAAACAACAAATCGACAAGGAAATCGTCACTTCCAACTTTCCTTCCTTTTGCCTATAGATCAGCACACTTAATTTCATCATTGGGTAATCCTGATCAAAGCTACTCGGGACCCGGTGTCTACAACACCCTTTAGTGCGTACTTACTCAACCGGCAGAACTCTTTCTCATACTCTGCTACAGTCATTATTCTTTGCCTCAAATTCAAGAAGTACTTCCAGTTGGCCTCTCTATATGCCTTGGTCACAAACTTATTCCGGAACTCTCTTTCAAAGAATTCCTAGGTAATTGGATTCGGGAGCATCGAATGCTACAGAACTAATTTCCACCAGTCGTATGCTGCACCCTGAAGTAGCGATACTACACATTCTACTCGTTGATCCGGAGGACATTTGATCTCTCCTAGAACCCTCTGCACCTTCTCTATCCAGTATTTTATTTTTTAGACTCATCCAACCTTGTACCATGAAACACTTCTGCTCCATGCTTTCTTAATGATTCCACCGGAGCCTTCGATGAAATCATTCGATCCAGCACTCTAGCCATGTCTTGCGACATCTTTAAGAGAGCCTCCATTGGAACCATCGGAACCTCATTTCCAAAACTGACTGGCCTTGACTGACCAAACCCCGTCACATCTACTACTCGGGGATTAACGCTTTCGGCTGTCTCCTCTCTTGAGTGATGACTAGGGTTGTCACTAGGATCTATCGATCTACACAATTTACACAAGGACATCTGCATTAGGTCAACACATCTATACATATCCTAACTACCCAGTTACCTAGAAAAGACTAAACCTAGGCTCTGATACCACAACTTTTAACGCCCATTCTCGACCACTAGGTTAGCTCTGCTAATGCAGTTAGGAACGGTTGTTACACACTGAAACTCACACAAGCTTTACTATCACAATTTCATGCCAACAACATGAATAATAAAATTTCATCATCAGCTTACATTCTCATGCATCATATATCATAAGTTCCCATGCCATCCAACATACACACATACTTACATATATAAACAGGCATTCTTTAAGTTTACAATACTTAGTTATAATAGCATTACATATTTTCCATTGCCCAAAAATAATATCTTACATAACTTGTATAAACACATAGTTAAACACCAAAACCTACACTAAAGATGTAGCCCTCGTGTTGACCGTTGCTAACATAGATTTGTCCTTCCAAAATCACCTCAGGTCCGAACCTACACGGATTAGAAAGAACCCCTGCTAAGTGATAACACTTAGTGGGGAACACATATATAACATACAAGCTCAAACTTAGCATTAATATTAAACATGCATCATACTAGGATCATGCTTAGGCCTACAATCTAAAACATTTATATATCATTTCACTCACAGCATTGTCGCTAATTCATATTTTCCTAAAGCATGCATTGATTAGTATATACAACTACTTAGTCACATGTCTCGAAAGCGTACATAGGTTGGCATAGATTCATCAAATACAAAGCATTCACACATCAACTTAACCATTAAGATTATCTTTTATATTTAGATTTGCCTGCAATTTAAAGACGCGGATAACGGGTATCGCATTGGTACCCCTGAGGTACTATAATTTCATTATATCCATGGATACACATTTATGCATTTGTACCCTAAAGTACAGTAACTCAACAAGATCAATATTCCACATTAATGAATCCAGCAAGGATTTATTTCGCATTGTGATTCCAGAGGAATTGGATGCATTGGGTTGTAGCACTTGACCCTATAGGCATGCCTATCTATCCACTACTTGACTTGCAGGCTAAAGTTGATTAATTGCATTAATGGTTTCATAGTTGTTAATTCTAATAGCACATGCATAAGCCAACACCAAATTCTTCACTTTGCATATTTAAAAAAAAGCATTAACAAATCCACATTATTCTTTTATACATCTTATAACTCTTGGATAACTTGTAATTAAATCATTAACAAACAAGTATTTGCATTCTTTAATCATCATTTTTATATGTATATTTTCTTCATATAACCTTGATATCATGCTCATATAAAATAGCCATGAGCTTGGTTAAAAGCCACACAATTAGCAAACCAAAATAAATAAGGGTTACATGCCAAAACAGGGTACCTCACGGTCATAACAAATTTGGTTGTCACCGTGACATACTGAGGTCTTCAAAACAGAAAGCAAGCCAAGGTACCTCACGGTCACAACCAATTTGGTTACCACCGTGACATACCGAGCATTCTCAAAACAGAATGTAAAATGAGGTATCTCACGGTCACAACCATTTTGGTTGTCACCGTGAGATACTTCACACTTGCGGGCAGAATGCAAACTTTGGCACCTCACAATCACAACCAATTTGGTTGTCACCGTGACATGCCATGCTCAGTCAGGCAGAATGGAGTTCCTGCATACCTCACGGTCACAAATATTTTGGTTGTCACCGTGACCTATGCAAAAACACCAAAATACAGTTGTGTTATACCAAAGCACAGCTATGCTCCCTGTCTCAATTCTCTTATCACTTTCAAAACCTCAAAGCTCATTTCCTTTTTGTCATTCAAACCAACTCATTTTACAACAATAACAATTAACACATACCTAATTTCCATTAAGCCAATCTTACTCAATTGAACACAAATCACAACCACTTACACACCATTCACATGGCACACTTACATAGCTCATTACTTAACATTCCACTCAAATCGTCATGAACACAACATTAGTTTCATAACCTATGAAACCTAATCAACTTATTCATTTACGTCTTTAGGGATTCCTACTACTAATTGAGTTCATGCTTAGTCAAATAATTCAAGCAAATATAAAACATGCCACTACATTTATAGGGTTAGTTCCCAAACCTCGTCGCCTATGCTCCTAATATTCACTAAGCACTTGCTTCTCCGATTTTTTCTTTTCCCTTGTCTTTCTTTACTCCTTCCTCTACGAATACCATTCCAATTTCCAGAATTGGACACAATTAGTCAATCCTCAATCCACATCAAACCAAAACCAAAAAGAAACACTTACCTTTCAATCTTATCAACTTAATCCTAGTCTACAAAGCAACAATTCATAGAATCAACTTAACACTTTCTAAGAACTCACACGGAAAGAAGAAGAAAGAGCTGAATTGCAGAAAATTGAAATGGCTAGAACATGCACTTATGATCCTTTCTTTCTCCTCTACACAATATATATGAATGTAGATAGTGGTGGTAGCAGCACAATGAAGTGCCAGCCGGATTCCACTCACAAATCTACCTCTCAATTAATTAGTTAATCTCCACTTAAATGTTAGTTAATCCACAATTAGCTTAATGATGCAAACTTACAACTTAGCCACTTAACTTTCCTTTAATTTCTCAATTAGGTCCTTCTTTTATTACAATCAAGTCCACATTACACCCTTAGTTAATCCTATTATACCAATTACAACTAGGGTCATTTTCGGCCATTACACATAAAATTTGTTTCAGAAAACAAGACAGGCAGGGGTCACTGTCGCGATCGAGATAAGAGTCGTGCTCACGATAGTGGCCAGAAGGCCATGCGCGAGGGGAAGGGCGGGGGACACGAGTCGTGCAGGACGACACGACTCGTGTCGATGTCCACTGCCCTGTCACGAGTCGTGCTCTAGTGCACGACTCATGACTTGGCTCCCCAGCAAGCACGATTCGTGCTCTCTTCCTTCACGAGTCACGAGCATCCTTCAAGACTCGTGAAATGCTTCACGACTCATGAAGGTGATTGCTCCATGCCGACTCGTGACTAGCTTCACGACTCGTGCATGCCGAAGGCTTCACGAGTCGTGCTGCCTTTCACGAGTCGGCACATCATGCCTTGCAGTGTATTTTTGCCGTGAGAATTGGATTTCACGATTCTGTCGCACTCGCGACAGCGTTGTGACTTCCAATTTCTAGCCAAAATGCAGGAAAAACCTAGAATTTCAAAATCAAAATCAAACTTACCCAAATTAACCCAACTTTATCTTACCTCAAAACCAACCTGCCATTCATCAAAATAACATAAAACACAACTTTTACAACAATTAACACAATCAAATCATGAATTAACATAATCAAAATTCTAAAAGTACCAAACCCAGAAAAATTGCAGTAAAACTCATCCCACTTCAATTTTGCTTCAATAAATCATCAATCAAGCATCACAACTTAAATCAAATAAACCCATAACATTTATACTAACACGAATCTCCTTTTAACACCAAATTTTCAGAAATTCCATCAAAGATACAAAAATCATGAAAATGCATAAAAAGGACACATAAATTCCCAAACCTTAGCTCCTTTGCTCCTATTAGCTTTCTTGGATGGTCATTCTTGTTCCCAAACTCCTCCAAGAACTTTCTTATCCAAAATCATCACCAATCACACACACAATCACACAAACATCAATCTTAAGGCAATCAAAACAAATAGGAAGATCCAAAACTTAAACTCACCTTTCCTTAACACATTCTTCACTTAAATCACTTGATCTAATCAATTTATCACCAAATCTTGGGCTAGATATTAAGAGGAAACAAATAATGTTAAAGCAAGAAGGAGAAAAGAAGAAGAAGGAGAAGAAGAAGAAGAAGAACAGAGGGAGAGAATGGGAAACGGGAAAGGGAAGGGCGGATTCTCCCCTCACTCTCTTCCTCTCTCTTCCTTTTATACTCTTTCTTATCCCTTGTCACTTGTCGCATTCCTATTGGTCCAATTTAGATATTTATACCAAATCTCTTCTTTAGTCCATCAACTTTTTTCTCTTCTTACATTTAGCATCCCTCTATATAATTCTTAACATTGGCTTACAGAATTATTCTTGCTCCTTTCAATCAAATCCTAATTTCATACTACACAATTTTACCATTGGCCACACTTCTCGAAACTCGTACATAAATTCTTAAAATGTCCAATTAGCATACCAAACACTTCGAATCGTAAAATAGAGAGATTTTTGTCAAGTAACCGAAAATCTAATAAAAAGAAGAATAAGAATAAGAGACCAATAATGGCTGATGAGGAAAATCCACCAAGGTTGATAGATTTTACTACACCCGCATTGAGTGGTGCTCAACAAGGTGTGGTAAGGCCTACGGTAAATGCTAACCAATTTGAGATTAAACCTTCTCTTTTGCAAATGATACAAAACAACATTCAGTTTTATGGTTTGGCAAATGAGGATCCTAATGCTCATTTGGCAAATTTCTTAAAGATATGTGATACTTTTAAAATTAATGGAGTTTCTAATAATGCAATTAAGCTTAGACTTTTTCCTTTCACTTTGAAGGATAAAGCCAAGGCTTGGTTGAATTCATTAACTAGAGGATCAATAACCACTTGGGACCAATTGGCCTAAGCATTCTTATTAAAATATTTTCCTCTAGCTAAAACTGACAAAATTATAAAATATATCACAACTTTTGTGCAAAATGATAATGAATCTTTATATGAGGCGTGGGAAAGATTTAAGGAATTACAGCGAATAAGTCCACATCACAACCTTCCAAAAGAGCTATTGATGTAAACTTTTTACAATGGGGTGAATCCTACCACAAGAGGTACTATAGATGCTATAGCTGGAGGTTCCCTTATGAGGAAAACAGCTGAAGCATCATTTGAGCTATTGGAAGAAATGTCAATGAATAACTGTATGTGGCCTGCTAAAAGAGTAAGGGAGTCTAATAATTCTAATGCTAGGGAGGTATATTTCATAGACTCTCCTTTGCAATCTCAAATTGAGGCATTGACTCATAAGATTAATAGCCTAAGTATGGGAGGTAATTTATCAAATGCATGCAATATTTGTGGTGAACAAGGGCATGTTAGTGGCAATTGCAATTTAGGAATAGTTAGTAAAGAGGAACATGTTAATTTTGTCCAAGGACAAGGGCGTGGGAACCCATATTCTAATACCTATAACCCTAGTTCGAGGAGCCATCCTAATTTGTCATGGGAAAATAATAATAACAACCAAAATAGAGGTGTAGGATACCAACAACCACAAGATAGGTTTGGAGCATTTGAGGTCAAAATAGACAAATTTATTGAAGAGATTAATTTTAAGATGAGTGCTCAAGCTGAAAATCAAAAGAAACTTGAGGCAAAAGTTGACCAAATCACTAATAATCATGCCTCATCTATTCATAATCTTGAGGTTCAATTGGGCCAATTAGCAAGTTCTTTGCCATCTAGAAGTCTAGGATGTCTTCCAAGTAATACTGAGGAAAATCCTAGAGGGCACATAAAACCATAATATATTGTCTCTTATTTAGGTTACTTAAATAGTCAGTTATTTAGGTTATTTATGTTTTATGTTATTGTATGTCAATTTGTTAATTTAATGTTATATTGTGGATTTTTATATTTCTAAAAAACTTTGTTTTTGTTTAATAAGTCAAATTTGTTTAAAAAAATATTAAAAATGCAAACGTGATATTCTGTGACGAGCGTGACGACAATCGCGAGTGCGACAGAATGTACCGATATTGTGCTTGAGCCTTCTATCGCGATCGCGGCAAGCATCGCGATAGTGAATGAGGCTAGCAGGATGTCCGACTCGTGATGTTAATTCATGAGTCTTGAGAAGCTTGCCTAGGTAAGTGAGGAGCTTCACGAGTCGTGAAGATGCCTCACGACTCGTGAAGCATGATGTGCAGCATCAGGTAAGTTCTCAATTTTTTCTTTTCTTTTATTATTTTACTTATTATTTTTCTATTAATTTGGTTTTGTTTTCTTTCTCCTCATATTTCTATGTCTTAATTTCAATTCAATTAACTTAATTTAACCCTTAACCCTTAAAACACAAGATTAGCAATTAAAGAGGGAAATTTTAATTTCACAACCCTAAAACATCGGGACTTTTCGTATTCCTTCTTTCTTTTCTATTTTTGTTAACTTTTCATATTTTCCTCACATTTCTCTATTTCGCATTCTAGGTCACGAGTCGCACACCTTACCCGACCTTTCATCTCCTTTATTTCTTCTTCTTTCACAAATCATCTTCACAAGTTAACACTCTGTTTTTCTTTCCATATTTCTTTCTCTTCATACCAGCATTCTGTTTCTTGTCCATATTCTCCAATTTCTTAGGGTTTATGTTATTTTAATTCTCTTTACTTTTTGTCTTTTACAACTTAGCATTTTGTTTTCTTTTCATCGTTCTTTTCTTTTCGTGGTCAATATTATGTTTCTTTTTTGTCTTTTCATTTTCAATTTTTCTTTGTTTTATTTCGATACTCTGTTTTTTTTGTTACTTTCGATAATTTTCCCACCACAGAGTTCAATAATTTTTTGTCTTCCTATAATTTCTGTTTAACAAACACGATGGTCAGAACAAAAAATCCATCCATATCACGCATTGAACAAGTAAGGCAGGAGGCTGAAGAAGGAGACATCTCTACCACATTTAGTGCTGGTTTTTCAATCTTTTCCATAGATGAAGGTAGCAAATTTCTTACCCTTCAAGACATACCATTTTTGCAATGTAAGTATTTTACATCAACTCTTCTTAAACAGGTAGGCATGCTTGATACCATAAATAAAATGCTGTCATTTTGTGGCTTCCTTAGATTTGCTAATATGCATGAGGATATTTATCCAGATTTAATGATTGAATTTTATACCACTGTGTAAAGGAATGAGGATAATGAATATTGGTAGATTTTTGATTGGATAAAAAAGAACACACTCTGACTTATTTTATGATGAATCGCATATTTGGCTTTTCTCAAACTGGTTTATTTGATCCACAAAAATCTTTTAAAGCTGATGCATTTTGGACATTTTCAACTGGTTTGCAAACGCCATATAGAGCTAGAGATGCTAAATCTATGTTTATCAAAGATTTAAAATATTGGGTTTTGCATAAGATTTTTGCATCTTTGATTTTCAACAAGTCTGAATTTAATAGAGTTTCTTATAATGAACTCTTTTTGATGTGGTGTGTGCATAGGAGAAAAGATGTGTGTTGGTCTTATTGGGTTTATACTCAGTTGTTGAATTGTGCTAATAAACACGACTCACCTATCACACATGGGCATATCATTACTGTTCTTGTAAGAAATTTAGGTGTTGATTTTCGTAGTTATCGTAAAGATCGCCCTTGTGTTTATTTTACTAAACATCTTTTTGTACGTGGAGAAGTTGTCAAAAATGATTTTTAGGAAATTCCACCACATTCAAGGTCTTGTTGGAGGGATCTTCCCGGACCATCTGCTCCACAAGAAGAGGAAGCCCATGCTGATGAGGGTAATGGTGATGATGCTATGCATGATGCTCCAGCTGATGTGCCTGTTGCACCTAATAAGGGTTCTTCTTCCTCTAATGTGCCAGCCATATTTGAGCTGCTTTTACAAAATCATAATTCTATCCAAGATCAACTTTCTTCTATAGCTAGAAGACAAAGGAGGCTTGAGCATAAGGTGGATACATTTATAGCTCAAGCTGGGTATTTAGTTCTCTCACCTCTACCATCACCATGATTAGGGGAGTTTTTCTTGATTCCTTTTACTTTTATTTTATTTTTCTTTTTCTTGTTTATTTTTCTCTCATTTCTTCACATTAAGGACAATGTTGGTTCTAAGTGTGGGGGAGTATGTTAATAAGTTTGTTTGTGTGGGATGAGTTTTTGTTAGTATATTTTATATGTGAGTTATTTGTGTGATTTTATTTCTCAGCTTTTTAGTGAGTTTTATTATAAGGTATTGTTCAATTGGTATATTATATAGGTTGTTAAGTTATTTATCTGTTATGCTCATTTTACTTGTTTTTCAAAATTTTTAGCATGTGTTTTAAGTTTTTCAAGTTATTTTCTTTTACTTTTTGCAACATTATAGATTGTTTAGTCTTTTTACTATGTTTTTAAGTTAGAATTTGCTCATTTAGTTTAAAATTTTTGGGTTCTAGTTGCCTATGGAAACTATAGCCATAACACTTACCCTTTTGACTTTTCAATAATGGATGAGGATTCAAAAGAAAAAAATAAAGTGGGATGGTGCATAAAATGCACCCTGTTACACCCCAAAATGGCCCTAGTCGGAATATGCATGCTAAGTTGGGATTAGTGAGGATATTTCGGTAATGTGCGCATATGGAATTTGAGTATTAAGGACCCGATTGAAGAAGTAATTAAAGTTTAAGTGATGAATTATTGTGTTAGTGAGTGAAGTGTAAGATTGCCAAGGATTTAAGTAGGATTTGCCAAGGACCAAAGAGTAATCAGACAAGATATTTTGATTTGAGCCTATGGGAGTTTGCCATGCAGACTTGTTAGGTATGTGCATTAATTGAGAAGAAATAAAAGGGGGAAAGAAAAGAGAGAGAACGCAGGAAAGGGGCTGCTTCCCGTTCCCCTCTCTTCTTCAGCCCTTCCTTCTCTTTTCTTCTCTATTTTCTGGCCTTCCTCCTTGTTATTCTTGTGGTTGGTGATTATTGGTGCCTTGGTTGAGTTTTGGGTCAGCTTTGAAGAGGTATGTGTTTGGGTTTTTGGGGTTTCCTGTGTTTGGGTTTCTTCTTCTGGTTTTGCTTAATTAAGTTAGGGTTTGGATTAAGAATTGTGGGTTTTGTTTGTGCAAGTGATTGGTGATAGGAAGAAGCAAAGTAAAGGAAAAGAAAAGATTAAAGATTGAAGCTTGAAGAGAGAAGCTAATTGTGAAATAAGAGGTTTGGGAGTTTGATTTTTTTTACATTGGAGTTTTAATTTGTCTTTGCCATCATTCTTCTTGGATCATGGATGTGTATTTGTGTGTGATTTCCAGAAATTTGAGTGTTGATATGAGTTTATGCATGATTTGTTTGGGAATAATTTGTGTATTTATGATTTTATATGTTAATAAAATTCTGGAAAATTGTATGACATTTGATGTTTAAATGGTGTATATGACTTGGGGTTTTGAGCATGTTGAATTTAGAACTTGCATTGTGAATATCAGATTGTGATTATGTGAGTCATGTTTAAGTAAGATTGTTAGATTTTGTATGTTAAATTGATGGAATTAAGTTAATGATTGAAGTGTTAAATTGCATGTTGGTTGTGAATGGCAAGCAAAGAAGGTGAGTTTTCGGGTGATTAGCATGGTATAAATGTGCAATTTTGGTGTTGTGTTGTTTGGGTTTCGAAATGGAGTGATTTTCTGCAATTTCTGGAATTTCCAGAAGTCACACGGCGGTAAGGAATTGGCTCACCGCCGTGTGAATCGAGGAAGCTCTTCAAAAAATTCAAGGCCGAGGTTTTACACGGCGGTAAGGTTATACCAATACCACTGTGTAAAACGTTACTGCCTAGGTATGTCTGTACTGGGAGTTTTACACGGCGGTAAGGGTTCATTTCATGATATTTGTGTACATCATTGTATGGTAGTATAATGTTTCAATTTCGTAATTCGGGTATTAGTTAATGTGTCTGTGCACCTCTGCATGATAGTTGCATTGTGTATGAATCAGGTTTTGGTTGGTATATGGGTATTTTGATATGACATCTGCGTGTTTATATAACTTGGGTCTTTGCATGATTCGCCTTCTGATATCTGATACTTCGGTGGAACCGGTAAGTGTTTGCATATGAGTTTATATGTATTTCTGCACGATGATATATGTTCGTTTGTTTAGTGTTGGTGGTCTTTGTCCCTCCCCACTAAGCGTTATGGCTTAGCACGGGTTCTTTTCCCGTGTAGGTGGCAGGTTTTGGTTCGGTTCGAGTCGAGCATCTGCAGGGTCAGCCACATAGGAGTTAGAAGTGTTTTGTCATTTTTGGCTTTAGCTCCTGTATTCGGTGTTAGGCATTTTCTATATATGCTTATTACACCGCAAGTATACGGTGTACCGCAATAGTACTTAAGATTGTCGATCCCACGAGGAACGTTTTTACACACTATTACTAATTGATTTTAATCTTGTTTACAATGATTAATTAATGGTACAATTGATTTTAATCTAATCTGACATATAAACTAAATAAACTGAATTTCTGAGAATCCAAGAAGATAGAAAAGATTAATGATGCTAAGTATAAAGATAGAATTTGAATTAATTGTTCTTAATAACTTTAACATTCTTATCTTGTAAGCCAAGTTGAATAAGTTTCCTACTTACTTTCTCAATATAAATAGGAATGCCTAAAACATACACTTATAAGTCTGTGACGCGCGCCGAACCTCGATGCCTCCCAAAAGCCCGCCTTAGGGCGATCGGTAGAGGTTCATAAAAACTTGTAAGGTATTTACAAGCTGCGTCTATTTTGGGCAACAAAGAGGTTTCATGGAGTCGCCACCCAATAGAACATTGGGAAAGTTTCTCTCGCCTCGGAGAGCCTAAGACTGCGCTTAGTATCCATTTTGGGCCAGCCAAAGGGGTCTTGGAAGGTAAACCTCTCGCCCTAAGGAGCCTAGGATTGTAATCGTTGAGCCCAAAGACCAGAGAAAGTTCAGGACTCCCCATTTATTCATACCTTGGCTAAGTTTATAATCAAGTTTTGAATTTAGTATTTCATCCCATTTCTCATTCAATTTTTAATGCAATTTAATTAAACGCATATCAATCATATAATAAAAGCGATAAATAAAGTAAATGAAAGCAAAATAAATTACAATAAAACTAGGGGCGGAATACAACCCCCATTTGTAAATAAAATGCAAATCATACATAAATCGGGCTATTTATTAAAAATGAGAACGTTGGTCCTCTCATGCATAATTTAAGAAAACAATTTTAAAGTGATAATTTATTTTAGATAAAAAAATCTAGGACATTGGTCCCATTTTTATTAAATAAATCCAATTTAGTTTACTAGAAATATTTTTGTGATTTTCTTAATTAACTTGTATGAAAATAAATTTATTATTACAAGTTACATAATAATAAATCCAAAGGAAATCAAAATAATAAAAATAATAAAAAACAATATCCAAATGGATCTTCAAATCTTCATGGGCTCCCACTTGGTATGGAAAAGACTCACACATAAAAAAACATGTATTGAAATAAAAGAAACAAATAAAAGCCATGTTAGTAATAAAAAAGGGTTAAACATACTATAAAAATAAAGTAAATAAAAAGGCATCATGTATGACAAGCCGCTTAAAATGACATAATAAAAATATGCAATTTAACAAATTAACAATTTAACATGCATATAAAATATGATATAATAATAATAAAATCCAATCATGCATAAAAATAAAGCATGTAAAATTCAGCATGCATGAAATTAAAATAATGATGGTAATAATAAAAATAAACAAGATTAATGATAATAATAATAATAATAATAATAATAATAATAATAATAATAATAATAATAATAATAATAATAATAATAATAATAATAATAATAATAATAATCAAAGAAGATGAACAATCCAATTAAAGATGAACAATTAAATAAAAATAATATGAACAAAAATAATAGTATGAACAATTAAATAAAAAATAAGAAATATGAACAATTAAATAATAGATCTAAAAGAATTTACATGATAATCAATTGAATAAAAGTAAAATAATAAGAAAATATGAAGAAAATGATAGAACTAAAAGAATTTACATATTAACTAATTAAATAAAAACAAAAGAATGAAATTAAAATTAATTTAAGAAATTGAGCCAAGAATAATTACCCTCAAATTTATCTTGAAGAGATGAAGGTAGATGATCCAATTCCTTATCTTGATTTGATGAATATGATTAGAAAAATAAAATATTGAAAGATGAATTTTACTCAAGAATAAACAATTAATTTGTTTGTCTCAAAGTAGAAAATTGTTTGGTTGAAAATAAGAAAATTCTCAAGAACAAAAATAGTTATTTTTTGCCTTAAGAATTGCTGGAAATTTCTTTAGAAATTGAGAGAATTTGTTCTTGAAAAGAAGAAAGAAGAAGTAAAATATTTCTAAAGAAAATCCCCCTAATTCTCTCTCCAAAATCCTTTTTATCCCCCCTTAAAATTCAGATTTTTTTAATTATGAAATTAAATTCATTTAATTCCCATAATTACAAAAACCACTGAATTTATTGAGTTAGAAGATAGAAGGATTTTTGAATTAAATTTTGCAAAAAAAATGAGTTAAAAAGCATTTAAAATGAAGAAGTTATGGCCAAAATGGCCAAAATAGGCAAAACGGACGAACAGGGGCACGGAGGGGCCACCGACGGCCTGCCCGTCTGAATGAGTGACCGACGGCCTGCCCGTCCCTCGAGCAGATTTTTTTTTTTTTTTTATAAAATATTATAATTTAAAAACTCACTTTTTTTTCACCACAAAATAAATTTTAAAATACTTTAAAAGTATTTTTTAAAATACATTTTTATTTAATTTTAAAACAACAAATCGACAAGGAAATCGTCACTTCCAACTTCATTCTTTTTGCCCGTAGATCGGCACACTTAATTTCATCATTGGGTAATCCTGATCTTGGCTACTCGGGACCCGGTGTCTACAGTTGCCCCCAATTTTGGTGAGGCTAGTGTGTGGGTGCCTAGGTGAGCCAAAATTCAGGAAAAGGAAAGAAACACGTACCTGAAGCGGCGATCTTCCTGCTGGACGGAGTTATGATGACTGTTGTTGCCGTGCTATAGGCAGGCTGTCTTTTGGTTGTAACTGGTGACGTCGTGGTCGTGCTAACCTCTTGTGGGTAATGCCGCCATCGTGCTAACTGCTGTGAATTGGTAGGGCCGTGGTCATGCTAACCTCTTGTGGGTAGTGCCGCCATCGTGCTAACCGCTGTGAATCGGTATTGCCGTGGTCGTGCTAACCTCTTGTGGGTAGTGCCGCCATCGTGGTAACCGCTGTGAATCGGTAGTGCCGTGGTCATGCTAACCTCTTGTGGGTAGTGCCGCCATCGTGCTAACCGCTGTGAATTAGTAGTGCCGTGGTCATGCTAACCTCTTGTGGGTAGTGCCGCCATCGCGCTAACCGCTGTGAATCGGTAGTGCCGTGGTCATGCTAACCTCTTGTGGGTAGTGCCGCCATCGTGCTAACCGCTGTGAATTTTTGAGCTGTGCTCCTTTAGATGCTTGGACTGGTGTCGTCATTCGGCTTTTGTTGGTGTTCCCCGCCGATTTCTCCTGCAAGATTGTATGCATAGGAATATACAAGAAATCATGTGTGTATGATATGGAATGCAAATGCTTGCAAAAATGTATAGATTGTGCCCTAGGTGGTCCAAGGTTTGCTGAAGTTATAGCTTGTCTGCTCTACCATGCCCCCTGAATCCTGAGGATCGTCGACAAGTTTTCTGAAAGGGATGTCCGGTGTATATCCTTTGCCCCCTGGTCAATGATCATTTACCCGGGATTCATGTTCTGTGTTGTGTGTTAACTGATTGAAATAGGATTATCTGAAAGAATGCCGCCTTATCGCTCCAGGCATCAAACGTCATTGCTTTAAAGGTAGTGCGTCCCTTGTGGATTTTCACACTAGCTTTTCTTCGTGGGAAAATGCGTCCCTTTAGGGATTTTCACATAACCCTTTGCCTAACTTTTTTGCCTGGAATGGACCCAACCCAATCCAGCGGCTTTTATTCATTTCATTTTTTTGTAGGGCAGACTGCCTGTCTCCAGGTTTTCACCCTGCCCTTGGCCTAACTTTTGCTTAGAGAGCCAGTTACGGTTTTCATCTCTAACGGCCTTTTTTTTATTTTATTTTATTTTATTTTTTTTACAAGAGAAGGCCATTATCAAAACCTTCGCTAAAAATGACTAGCACATATCCACTTAGGCACCTCCCGACAAAATTAAAAAGGCGACAGTCATTAGATAAATAGATAATATATTTTTAAGGCAGAACTAAAAGCCAATGAAAATGCAAACTGTAATCTTTATTCATTGCAAAATTGAGTACATTTCTATATGATTTCATCATACATGATCTTCATTTGACAGAAATCAAAAACACAAGACCACACCTAATCTCGGAATAGATCTTGTAAGCATCAAACTCCTGTTATCAATCGGCCCTCGTGGGTTTTCTCGATTGAACATTTTCTCTTGCCCCTTAATTTTTGCCCAGGATGCCTTTTTTCGGTTTTCACCCTGACAGGGCGCCCAATTTTAGCAAGGCCACCTTTTTTCGGTTTTCGACCTGCGGGGCATTTATTCTCTTCTTTTTATTTTCTAGTCTTTAGCCATGGAACCTCTTTAGTCTATCGATATTGACCGGGTCTTTAAACTCATTCCCATCACTGTCTGCCAAGATTGCTGCTCCCTTTGTTAGCAACTTTTTCACAATGAACGGACCTTCCCAGGTTGGTCTGAATTTTCCTCGTATGTCTGGCACTCCCGGCCTCATCATCTTAAAAACCAGGTCCCCTTCCTTCAACGGGTGCTTTCGTACCTTCTTGCTAAAGGACCGAGCTAGTCTCTTCTGATAAACTTGATTGTGATAATAGGCTCTCAACCTATCTTCATCCAACAGATTCAACTGCAACAATCGCTGTTGTGCCCATTCTGTCTCTGGAATCTCGGCTTCCATGACTACCCTTAAAGATTTCAGCTCAATTTCAACTGGCAGAACTGCTTCGGTTCCGTATACCAGGGAGAACGGTGTTGCTCCCGTAGAGGTTCTGACTGTGGTTCTATAACCCCAGAGTGCAAAAGGCAGCTTTTTCGCCCAATCTTTATAGCTCTGAACCATCTTGGCCAATATTCTTTTAACATTCTTGTTCGCTGCTTCAACCGCACCGTTAGCTTGAGGACGGTAAGGAGAAGACTTGTGATGCTGGATTCCATACTTCTGAAGCATCTGTTTAGTTTCTGCTAAGAATTGCACCCCATTATCAGATACAATATGGTGTGGGAGGCCATATCTGCATATCAAATTCCTCTCGATGAACTTAGCCATGTCTCGGGCATCAATCTTCTTGAAAGATTCAGCTTCGACCCACTTAGTGAAATAATCAATGGCGACTATAATGAACCTATGCCCATTAGAAGCTGTAGGATGTATCTCGCCTATGATATCTATCCCCCAAGCTGCAAATGGCCATGGAGATGTCAAATTATGTAGCTCTGAAACTGGGACATGCCTTAAATTCGCGTATTGCTGGCATAACTGGCATTGCTTCACATATTTTGAACAATCCGTATCCATTGTGAGCCAATAGAATCCTTGGCGCATGATCTTCTTCGCTAAGGCTAAACCATTCATGTGAGCTCCACAGACTCCGGCATGAACCTCTTCCATTACCTTTTCAGCTTCTTTCTCCGCCAAACATCTTAACTGGATGCCATCAACTTGTCTCTTATACAAAGTGCCATTTACACTGATGAACTGAGTGGATAACTTCCTGATCATCCTTTGGTCTTTCTCAGTGGCTTCCTCTGGAAAAATTTACCGTTCTAAATAATTCTGAATGTCATAGTACCAAGGGTTTCCATCAGTGGCCCCAACATCCATCACCTGCTCAGCTTCAAAACAAGGCTTTTCCGAGCTAGAGATTAGCACGGGTTTCATAGCAATCCCTGTTGGGTTATCCCACATGGACACCAATGTTGCGAGAGCATCAGCCAATTGATTTTCATCCCTGGGGGTGAAGTGAAAAGTGCAAGTCTCAAACTGGCTACTCAACATTCTCAAGTGCTTCACGTAAGGTAACAACCTCTCTTCCTTAACTGACCATTCCCCTCTGATCTGATGAATTACTAATGAAGAATCTCCGAAGACTTCTGCGATCTTTTCCCCCAGAGCCAGCAGTGCTTCCAATCCGAAGATGCAAGCTTCATATTCAGCTTCATTATTGGTCGCCTTGTACCTCAACTTTTTGGCTAATGGCAGCTTTTCACCATCTGGGGTCGTAAGAATGATCCCTGCTCCTGCCCCTTTACTGTTAACTGCCCCATCAAAGAACAATTGCCACCCTTGTACTGCTATGGCCATGACATCTTCATCTGGGAAATTGTATTCGAATTGGTCTCCCTCAATAGGATGCTCAGCCAAAAACTCAGCTACAGCTCTTCCTTTAATGGTTTTCCTGGTGATGTATTCGATATCGAACTCCTGCAATAGTAATAACCATCTTCCCATCTTTCCCAGCAGAGAGGGCGCTTCCTGAAGGTACCTAAGCGGGTTATGCTTAGCAACCGCTTGCACACTGAAGGAATGAAAGTAGTGCCGCAACTTCTTAGAAGCCTAAATAACTGCTAAGCAAATCTTTTCCACTTCCACATATTTGGCTTCATATGTCAGGAATTTCTTGCTAAGATAGTAGACAGCAAACTCTACCCCAAAATCATCCTCCTGGGCCATCATGGCACCCACTGAATTGTCTTCTATAGCCAGATACAGGATTAATGGCTTGGCATTAAAACTGGAGGATTCAGGAGATAATCCTTAATAGTATCAAAAGCCAATTGACAATCATTATTCCACACCACCGGCTGATTCTTCCTAAGAAGCTTGAAGATGGGCTCACATACTGAAGCCAGCTTGGCAATAAACCGACTGATGTACTGAAGCTTTCCCAAGAAACTTCTAACCTCTTTCTCTTTTTGAGGCACTGGCATCTCTCTGATGGCCCTGACCTTGTCGGGATCTACTTCAATTCCTCTCTGGCTTACCACATGGCCTAACAGCTTACCCGAGGTAACTCCAAAAATGCACTTCTTGGGATTGAGGCGTAGATCATACTTATTAATCCTTTGAAAGAACTTTTCCAAGGCCTCGAAGTGACCTTCTCTGGTAGCTGACTTGATCATCATGTCGTCAACATACACCTCCACTTCTTTGTGGATCAAGTCATTAAGGACTCTGGTGGCCATTCTCTGATAGGTCGCTCCTGCGTTCTTTAGTCCGAAAGGCATAACCCGGTAAGCAAATGTACCCCATTCGGTGATGAAGGCTGTCTTAATCCGATCCACTATCTTGTTAAGGATTTGATTGTACCCTGCGTACCCATCTACGAAGCTGTACATCATGCAAGCAGCGGCACTATCTACCAGCACATCAATATGAGGCAGAGGAAAATCATCTTTCGGGCAGGCTTTGTTCAGGTCCCGATAGTCCACACATACTCGAACTTTTCCATCCTTTTTAGCCACAGGAACCACATTAGCCAGCCACGTCGGGTATTTAACCTCCAGTAGAAACTTAGCCTCAATCTGCTTATGGATTTCCTCTTTCACCTTCTGAGCCCATTCTGGCCTAAGTCTTCTGAGCTTTTGCTTGACCGGTTTACTCTCTGGGTACGTTGGAATGGCATGTTCGGCTACATCTCGATCGATTCCCAGCATGTCCTTGTAGGTCCAGGCAAAGACTTTTTTATATTTTTTTAATATTCTCTCAAATTTTAGCCTCTCCTCAGGAGTTATATCTGATGCTATCAAAATTTCCTTTGGATTCTCCAAAGTTTCGAGATTAAATGCAGTCGTGCTAGTTGAGTTAATGTCAAAAATGAATGCATCATGTTTATGATCATGAGGAATGAAATCATCAGAAACATCACATAAGTAAGCAAAGTTGTTCATCTCATTGATGTAATCAGAAACATTAACATTGTCATTAAAAAGTTCTGGCATAAAAATAGCATCTAAACAACTACTATCTTCATCCTTTGTCGATGATGTCGTTGCAGCCGACTGGGCTTTGACTTCTTGGCTTGGTGGAGGCTTTTCAACTACATCCGATAAAATCTTCAAATCTTCAATCTCTAGCTCTACCAACTTTTCCTTTCCCTTAAGTCTGGTGGCTAATAGCTTATCAGTAACAATCTCTTCAGGCTCATCCCTATCCCAGACACTGCACTGAGTCATGATCTCCTCATCCCAGAAGTTCTCTGCAGACTTGATAACTCCAATATCCCAGTCGAAGACATCATTGAAAATTTCAAACCCCGGAACGATCTTTCTATCTACCCATAGAGGCTCCTCCTCTCTCGTGTAAACACAGACTGAAGATGAGGGAACAAAACTCTCTAAAATGTGGGGAATCTTCTCCGATACTTTCTTCTTACCATGCTCTCCTTTGTAGCCCAAACCCTTCCGATCTTTCTGGCCTTGTGTGGTGATAGCATCCTGCAGCCCTTGCGAGTTTTTACCCAGACCAGCCCCTGGGAGAAAGTGCATCTTCTTCATCATATTCACTACTTGAGGACTATCTGCCAAGCCCTGCTCCTCTCCTATCATCGATATATGAAAACCACTGAATGGCTGATTAGAGATCTCCAAGGTAGACACTTGGTTTTCTCTAGCTACTTTAATAGTCACCACCTCTCCTTCATGAGGTATCTTAATCATCTGGTGTAGGGTAGAGGGCACTCCTCCCAATTTATGGAACCATGGCCTTCCAAGCAAAGCTGAGAAATTCGCCGGGATAGGCAAGACCACAAATTCTGTTTCTGTCTCGATAGGCCCAGTCCTGACCAGAGCTCTGAAAGTTCCCGATGCTTGTCTTCGAGAATTGTCATAGGCTGTGATGGTTAAATCAGACTTGCTCAACATGCTTTCATTTAGCCCAAAAGCCTGAAGTGCAACTAGAGGGCAAACATTTATGGATGAGCCATCATCAACCATAACACAAGCGGTATGCTTGTCATTAATTTGAGCCTTGATGTACAGTGGTCGATTGTGATTGCGGCCCTCTACCGGTAAGTCTGCGTTAGAAAACACCAGTTTCTCTCCGGATCCCCCTTTTACAAGGTCTAGCAGCTCAGATGGAGAAATTGTAGTGGCTACAGTGGACTCACTTAATGCCTCAACCAACTTCTGTCTGTGGGAGGGGGACTGTCTCAAAAGGTCCCAAATAGATATCTGAGCCGTGGTCTTTTTCAGCTGTTTCACTATAGCACTTTCTTCTGGCTCTTTTTCTGTAGGTGATTGCGCTGGGTCATGTGGCTTCTCAACTTCTGGGATTACTCTCCCACTTCTTGTTACAGCCTCAACTCTTTCCCCCTCTTCCGAATCCCATGGATCCGCGAATTCTCCATCTTTCTCTTCATCTTCTTCATCTCCACTCTCACTAGTGGACCAACAGTCTATCGTCGTCACGGGAATCCCTTCTTCACTTGCCTCAGGACGAGTGATAGCGACATACTCATTTTCGTATAAATCCTGCATCACATACAATTCTGGTAGGTTAGACCCAACCATAAAGACAGGTGGTGGCACAGCATTAAAATTAGCCTTCTTCTTACTTTCTCTCTTTTCAGGATCAGTGATCTGCTTGTTGTCAATTAGATCTTGGACCCGATGCCTTAGCGTTATACAATCATCTGTCAAATGCCCGGTATGTTGGTGAAATGCACAATATTCATTTTCCTTGTGCCCTGGCTGCCCCTGGGTCTTGGCCGGCCTAGGTGATAGGGGTCGCAGTTTTCCTTCTTTTACTAGCCTCTTCAGCACCCATGATAAAGGCCTACCCAAATTCGAGAAGTACCTCTGATTCATTCCTGTTGTCGACACCTCAGCTGTCTTCCCACCTCTGTTACCACTGCTTGAACTTGCTGGCTTGGCTGTCCCCTGATTGTTGTATCCCTTCCTGGCATAGGACTCGCTGTTTGCCCTCTTGGCCAAATATTCTCCTTCTGCTTCTATGGCAATGTCCTTCAAGGACTCCCAATCTTTCAGCCCTTTCATTTTAAGTTAATCTCTCAGATAAGGGCTAGCATTTCGAATGAATAGCCGGATCTGATCAGAAGTATCAGGCTTGCGCTTCATTTCCATAACCCGATTTCTCCACCGAGTAAGATACTCATGGAAAGACTCCCCAGCCTTCTGCTGTAGTAGCTCTAGATCCTTCAAAGTGACCTCCATCCGGGTACTGCAATCGTACTGCTTAAGAAACTCTTCGGTTAGCAAGTCCCAATCCTCCTTAGACCTCCTCTCAAGCCCATGGTACCAATCAATAGCAGCTCCTGTGAGACTCAAGCAGAAATACTCTATCTTTTGCTTTCTTGTTAAGGTCGTTCCCTTCATGACCAGCGAGTATTGCTTGATGTGTGCGGCAGGGTCAGAGGTGCCATCAAATTTTGGGATATCAGGCATCTTGAAGTTCTGGGGAATCAGATCATCACCATCGAGCTCTCGATCCTCGAGATTCATTCCCCTTCCAATCGTCATCATCCTGGTCATAGCCTCAAATTTCTCCTCCATCTTCCTCCACATTGCTTCCTCCAGCTTGGGTGACTTTCCCTTTGCTACCATCTGTTCTTCTTGCTCATCTTCCCAAAGGTCAACTTCAGATCTCGGGCCTTTTCTATGCTCAACAAGTGCTGGTGCTCTTTGCTCAACCATATGTGGGTCAGCTACAGCAGGGGGGTCCTCTCTCACAGCCCCTTGTTCATCTGGCCCCCTAATAGGAGCAGTAACAACTTGTTGCCCAGCTATGGTAGTGGCAAGATTGCCCATCATAGCCATCATTCTAGCCTCAAACTCTTCTATCTTTCTCCCCACTTCCTCGGCAATCATAGCCCTGGTTGCATCAGACCCACTAGCTGGATTAGACATACTTGATGATTCTGAAGAGAAAGTCTCACTACTATCTGAAAGAGAATCTGAGCTCTGAACTAGCTCTGGTAACCCCAAGAGTGGAATCCTTCTCAACCGACCGTCGGGACCCCTAAACCACCCGGGTGAATCTATGATGGCTGAAACAAATACATCTCGTTAGGATGATGCATGATTGAAATGCAATGCATGGTCGTGCTGATGCAGCATAGACAAACACATGCAAGCAGATAGATCCTTCCAACCTTATCTCTCCCACACACGAGGTAGCATAGTCTCTTTCCTAGGTGGGCTTTATCCAAGGGTTAACAGGGAACCCTTTAGACGCGTATGGTGTTCGGTGAAAAACCGGCAGCATAACCTCTCCTATCTAATGTACATACGTATGGTTGTTTTGACCATTATGTATTTAGGCAGTCCGAATAAGTTGACATGGACCTATCTGGGCATGAAAGCCTTTGATTAGGTGACCAATCAGATTATTTGGGTTTGTCCAATACAAAATGATCCATATAGCAAGCAAGGTATTACGGGTCATACCACATAGGGGAAGTATCTATTGCCATTACATGAGCTTTGGTCAAAGGGTGGTGTTACTTTAGGGCTACCCAAGCATGATCCCTGCCGACGGGTCTAGCTCATCACGAGCGTAATGACCGATCGGGTCACCATTTAATATACCATGACGGTACGAGGCTTGGGCTGGTGATTATCCTTAACACTTCCCTAAATTGAGTGAAAATAGGGTCGTGCTTTGGGAACGCACTGGGGCTAGAAAAGGGACCAAACTAGCATAAATCTAAGGCTCTAATGATATGCAAATGCAATTTTTGAAAAGGGAAGAAATTTTAAATTAAAACTAAATTATAAATTTTAGCCAATGTATTTTCGAAGGGAAGTCTCTAAAGTCCCCAGCGGAGTCGCCACTGTGACGCGCGCCGAACCTCGATGCCTCCCAAAAGCCCGCCTTAGGGCGATCGGTAGAGATTCATAAAAACTTGTAAGGTATTTGCAAGCTGCGTCTATTTTGGGCAACAAAGAGGTTTCATGGAGTCGCCACCCAATAGAACATTGGGAAAGTTTCTCTCGCCTCGGAGAGCCTAAGACTGCGCTTAGTATCCATTTTGGGCCAGCCAAAGGGGTCTTGGAAGGTAAACCTCTCGCCCTAAGGAGCCTAGGATTGTAATCGTTGAGCCCAAAGACCAGAGCAAGTTCGGGACTCCCCATTTATTCATACCTTGGCTAAGTTTATAATCAAGTTTTGAATTTAGTATTTCATCCCATTTCTCATTCAATTTTTAATGCAATTTAATTAAACGCATATCAATCATATAATAAAAGCGATAAATAAAGTAAATGAAAGCAAAATAAATTACAATAAAACTAGGGGCGGAATACAACCCCCATTTGTAAATAAAATGCAAATCATACATAAATCGGGCTATTTATTAAAAATGAGAACGTTGGTCCTCTCATGCATAATTTAAGAAAATAATTTTAAAGTGATAATTTATTTTAGATAAAAAAATCTAGGACATTGGTTCCATTTTTATTAAATAAAATCCAATTTAGTTTAATAGAAATATTTTTGTGATTTTCTTAATTAACTTGTATGAAAATAAATTTATTATTACAAGTTACATAATAATAAATCCAAAGGAAATCAAAATAATAAAAATAATAAAAAACAACATCCAAATGGATCTTCAAATCTTCATGGGCTCCCACTTGGTATGGAAAAGACTCACACATAAAAAAACAAGTATTGAAATAAAAGAAACAAATAAAAGCCATGTTAGTAATAAAAAAGGGTTAAACATACTATAAAAATAAAGTAAATAAAAAGGCATCATGTATGACAAGCCGCTTAAAATGACATAATAATAATATGCAATTTAACAAATTAACAATTTAACATGCATATAAAATATGATATAATAATAATAAAATCCAATCATGCATAAAAATAAAGCATGTAAAATTCAGCATGCATGAAATTAAAATAATGATGGTAATAATAAAAATAAACAAGAATAATGATAATAATAATAATAATAATAATAATAATAATAATAATAATAATAATAATAATAATAATAATAATAATAATAATAATAATAATTATAATAATAATAATAATCAAAGAAGATGAACAATCCAATTAAAGATGAACAATTAAATAAAAATAATATGAACAAAAATAATAGTATGAACAATTAAATAAAAAATAAGAAAAAAAAAATAATAGTATGAACAATTAAATAAAAAATAAGAAATATCAACAATTAAATAATAGATCTAAAAGAATTTACATGATAATCAATTGAATAAAAGTAAAATAATAAGAAAATAAGAAGAAAATGATAGAACTAAAAGAATTTACATATTAACTAATTAAATAAAAACAAAAGAATGAAATTAAAATTAATTTAAGAAATTGAGCCAAGAATAATTATCCTCAAATTTATCTTGAAGAGATGAAGGTAGATGATCCAATTCCTTATCTTGATTTGATGAATATGATTAGAAAAATAAAATATTGAAAGATGAATTTTACTCAAGAATAAACAATTAATTTGTTTGTCTCAAAGTAGAAAATTGTTTGGTTGAAAATAAGAAAATTCTCAAGAACAAAAATAGTTATTTTTTGCCTTAAGAATTGCTGGAAATTTCTTTAGAAATTGAGAGAATTTGTTCTTGAAAAGAAGAAAGAAGAAGTAAAATATTTTCTAAAGAAAATCCCCCTAATTCTCTCTCCAAAATCCTTTTTATCCCCCCTTAAAATTCAGATTTTTTTAATTATGAAATTAAATTCATTTAATTCCCATAATTACAAAAAACCACTGAATTTATTGAGTTAGAAGATAGAAGGATTTTTGAATTAAATTTTGCAAAAAAAATGAGTTAAAAAGCATTTAAAATGAAGAAGTTATGGCCAAAATGGCCAAAATAGGCAAAACGGACGAACAGGGGCACGGAGGGGCCACCGACGGCCTGCCCGTCTGAATGAGTGACCGACGGCCTGCCCGTCTGAATGAGTGACCGACGGCCTGCCCGTCCCTCGCGCAGAATTTTTTTTTTTTTTTATAAAATATTATAATTTAAAAACTCACTTTTTTTTCACCACAAAATAAATTTTAAAATAGTTTAAAAGTATTTTTGAAATACATTTTTATTTAATTTTAAAACAACAAATCGACAAGGAAATCGTCACTTCCAACTTCATTCTTTTTGCCTGTAGATCGGCACACTTAATTTCATCATTGGGTAATCCTGATCTTGGCTACTCGGGACCCGGTGTCTACAAAGTCTAATTCCAAACTTCCATTTAAGAACTAGATTATTATACATGCAAATCTTAGGAATAAATCACAACCTATAACAACCATTTCAATATTATAATTTCTCAAACAATATCTTGATGATGAATTTCCAATTAGATATAAGAATGAATTTATTTCTCAATTAAACTCAAACTCAAACTTATAATGATCATAAATAATGTACCAATGAGAAGTTCTACAAGTAAGAACACTTTAATTAATATGAACAATGAAATACTTGATATTAACATCCAAATTCAGAATTTACATCATAAAAATACAAAGAAGAATTAAAAGATAAGAATTGAAGAAGGAGATTTCTCAACCCTTTTCAAATCACCAATTGTAGTCCTCTTCCTTGTTGGCTATCTTCTCTTCAACACATAAATTCACTTAAATAAAACTAAAGAAAACTACTCTAACTTACAGAAAAAATAAATATTAAAATGTTCAAATCTATATATAAATTACAATTAAAAACAGAATTTATAATGTCAGCTCATGCCCCTTCAGATGCCCTTCTACAAAGGTTGTAATAGTTGGTGGAAAGATGCAACTCTTAAAGTTAAAATTTGAACTTTAGTGTCTAACGGATCCTTCTGTCGCGATCGCGACACCTGTCGCGCTCGCGACAGAACACGCCTTGATTTTCGCTCGCCCTTTCCTCGCGTGTGCCTTCTCAGCGCCCTGTCGCGACCTCACGACGCCTTCCCTTGGTCGCGACAGCTTCTCTTTTCTTCTTTTCCCTTCTTTCTCTCTTCTTCCCTTAGCGCGCTCTGTCGCGCTTGCGCCGCCTATCGCGATCGCAACAGAAGCTTTTCTGCCTTGGCTCATTTCTTCTTCTTTTCTCCATTTTCTCCATATTTTCTCCATTTGCCTCCTACATACAAAACTTAACAAAACACATAAAACACACCTAATTCCAACAACTAAAAACACTTAAAACATTATTTATAACCACAAACTATAATTTAATTATGAGCTATTTAAGCTCATATTATTCGGATTCTGTAATTTTGTAGCTTTTTGCTTATGTATTTTGTCATGTAAGGATCTTATTGTAATTAAGTTTTCAGTTGTTCCTTCATTTTCTCTTTCGCCTTACCCTTTCGCTAAATGATGGTTTGTATATATGCGAGTTAATGTATGTTCAGCTATTATTTCTTTAAAGTTTTAATTTACGCTGTATTTCCGTATGTCGTTATTGTATGAATGTGTGCTTCCACTTAGTGTATGTGTGCAAGTATGTGAGTGAGCGTCGGGTAGCGCACCCGCCGGCGTCCTTCCAACGGGGGCGCCGATGGGGGTATTACAGTTAGTGGTATCAAAGCGCCAGTTTGGCGGTTCTGGTCCCTTTATTTGTTTGAGTGTCAAGTCTTGGTATGCTAGTTGGTTTGTGTTGTGTTTTTGCATGCGAGTCGGTTGTGTCGTGGTCTAATGCAAATGTGTCTAATCGATGTTTGGCAAGTGTACCGAATCGACAAGTAATAAAGTGGGGTATAGTTAGGACCCCAAGTTATCGTACCCAAGGGAAAAAGGATTATCACGTTAAATATCTATAGATGAGTAAATATGAGATGTCCCCGATTTGTTTGGTGGAGAAAACTAAGCTAAGCAAGAAAATTAATTAACAATTAAAAATAAAAGTGTTAATCAAGAAATTACTCAAGGATGAAATTAAATGCTTAGGAAATTATATCCTTATAAATGTAATTGGAAATTGGTACAACAATATAAACATAAAATTCTGGACAACCCAACTAAACCCAAGCGTCCCATTCCGGAGCAAGCTACTCTAATTGCATGACGTCCCATTCCGGAGCAAGCCATACAACTAGCCTAAGCACGGGTCTAAAGTCCTAGATTCGGTTTGCTTTCCCATTCAGGAGCCAAACAACCCAAAATCCATATATTCGTCACATCCCACTCTAGTCTTAAATCATAAAATCCTGCACTTTTAGATTCCCATTCCGGAGCAGTCCAAAAGACACAGCAAGAATGATAAAAACTGAGTATAAATAAATTATAACACAAATTAAATTTGAAATCAATCATCATTCCGGACTAAATCATGATCAAACCTAATAATCATTATAATTGCAGAAAATATAACAAGAGAAATAAAAGAAATTATGAAAATATTCATTAAATCCAAATATCCAAAATACAAATATGATTCAAGAACTCCTAAGCAAGAATAACTACTATAACATCAAGAATATAAACATAAAATATGAAAAATCAAAGTTTAGAATACACCCTTTATGAGAGAGAAAATAGATCTTGAAGCTCTTATTCATCAACCTGCGAATCTCCTTAAATCCCCAAAAATATAAATTTAAACTAAAAATAATCTAAATTAATTAAGAACAAAATTGCAATCTAAAATTAAATCTATCTAAAACAGAATTTAAAAGGAGAATTAAAACCTAACATAAAATAAAAGACTGCTAAAAACTAAAAGAAAAATAATCCTCAATCTACCAACCCCCTCTTAGATGCAGCGGCGCTTTCATTTAGCTGTGTCCTGTACAAGCACAGCTGTGTCCGTGAGTGTTAGGGCATTGTGTGAGCGATCAAGTGGGAAAAGACGCAGCACAACTGTGCTTCTCCCAAAAGCACAGCCGTGCTTTGCAAAAGCACGGCTGTGCTTTAGGCAAAATCTGCCTCCTTGCACCCAATGCTCCTAAAATCAACCCCGAACCTCCAATTTAGCTCCGGATTAAAATAAAACACCTGAAAACATCCCAAAATTTATTAAAAACGATAAAAACATTAAAAACTAATAAAATGTCAAAAACTAATTAATTAATATTAAAATTAAATAAATAAAACACATAATTATGCCAATAATTAATCTAAAATATCAATATAATTGTAACTTATCAGTGTCTTGTCTTGTGTCGTGTCTAGATGGAGTCTGATCCGAGTGAGAAGGTGGGTGAGACAACGAAAAGTGTGAACCCAGTTAGTGCTGATCAAAGTGTTTTCGAGCATCCTTCGGTTGAAGATTCTGGTCCTGTTTCTGATGATAGGACCTTAGTGCAAGGGTTGATCCGGATTTTGGATAGATTGACTGCTCCTCGAGCTTCTCAAGAATTTTTTCGGCATGTTCCCCAAAAGAGAAAAGGATCGGGTAGAGAGATGTCAGCGGGTAAGAGGATTCGAGAACCTCCGATGTGTCAACATTGTCAGAAGCAACATTGGGACAAGTGTAAGAAGTGGGTACCGCCTATATGTCAGCACTGTCAGAAGCGACATCGGGATTTATGTCAGCTGATGACTGGAGCTTGTTTCAGATGTGGCAGCATGGGACACCAGATCGCTGATTGTCCTAAGAAGATGAATGAGAGTCTAGCTCGGTAAGCTAGAAAGGATGTGGAGGATTTACTCAGAGCTTCTCGAGCACCCACAGAGTTTTTAGCGTATGGCAAGGATGCGATTGAGACCGCAGGTTCTTCAGGTAAGTTGCATTGCAAGCTTTTGTTCAAGTTAGTTTTGTTTGTTTGGGTTGTTTGGATGTAAGTGTTTAGTGGGTGAATTTCGATGACGAAATTCTTTTAGGAGGGAAGAGTTGTCACACCCCAAAATGGCCCTAGTCGGAATGTGCATGCTAAGTTGGGATTAGTGAGGATATTTTGGTAATGTATGCATACAGAATTTGAGTATTAAGGACCTGATTGAAGAAGTAATTAAAGTTTAAGTGAGGAATTATTGTGTTAGTGAGTGAAGTGTAAGATTGCTAAAGATTTAAGTAGGATTTGCCAAGGACCAAAGAGTAATAAGACAAGATATTTTGATTTGAGCCTATGGGAGTTTGCCATGTGGACTTGTTAGGTATGTGCCTTAATTGAGAAGAAAGAAAAGGGGGAAAGAAAAGAGAGAGAACGCAGGAAAGGGGCTGCTTCCCGTTCCCCTCTCTTCTTCAGCCCTTCCATCTCTTTTCTTCTCTATTTTCTGCCCTTCCTCCTTGTTATTCTTGTGGTTGGTGATTATTGGTGCCTTGGTTGAGTTTTGGGTCAACTTTGAAGATGTATGTGTTTGGGTTTTTGGGGTTTCCTGTGTTTTGGTTTCTTCTTCTGGTTTTGCTTGATTAAGTTAGGGTTTGGATTAAGAATTGTGGGTTTTGTTTGTGCAAGTGATTGGTGATAGGAAGAAGCAAAGTAAAGGAAAAGAGAAGATTAAAGATTGAAGCTTGAAGAGAGAAGCTGATTGTGCAACAAGAGGTTTGGGAGTTTGATTTTTTTTACATTGGAGTTTTAATTTGTCTCTGCCATCATTCTTCTTGGATCATGGATGTGTATTTTTGTGTGATTTCCAGAAATTTGAGTGTTGATATGAGTTTATGCATGATTTGTTTGGGAATAATTTGTGTATTTATGATTTTATATGTTAATGAAATTCTGGAAAATTGCATGACATTTGGTGTTTAAATGGTGCATATGACTTGGGGTTTTGAGCATGTTGAATTTAGAACTTACATTGTGAATATCAGATTGTGATTATGTGAGTCATGTTTAAGTAAGATTGTTAGATTATGTATGTTAAATTGATGGAATTAAGTTAATGATTGAAGTGTGAAATTGCATGTTGGTTGTGAATGGCAAGCAAAGAAGGTGAGTTTTCGGGTGATTAACATGGTATAAATGTGCAATTTTGGTGTTGTGTTGTTTGGGTTTCGAAATGGAGTGATTTTCTGCAATTTCTGGAATTTCTAGAAGTCACACGGCGGTAAGGAATTGGCTCACCGCCGTGTGAATCGAGGAAACTCTTCAGAAAATTCAAGGCCGAGGTTTTACACGGCGGTAAGGTTATACCAATACCGCCGTGTAAAACGTTACTGCCCAGGTATGTCTGTACTGGGAGTTTTACACGGCGGTAAGGGTTTCCCTTACAGTCGTGTAAAATGCCTCTGTCCAGCACCGTGTTGGACATGTTACACGGCTGTATGGGTTACGCCATAACCCGGTGTAAGTGTCTTACACGGCGGTATGAATTTTTCATACCGCCGTGTAAAACGCTACTGTCCCCCATATTTGCAGATTTTTTATCCTCTTCTTTTTCACTCCTTCTTTACTTATGTTTTGTTTTAAACATTATTTAGTGTCATTTTACATATCTCATAGCAGTTAATGGTATGTTTTGCTATGCTAAATTATGGAATGAGTTATTTATGCTTTAAGTTATGAACTCAGCATGTGTTGTTATTATGCTATGCCAAATTTATTTGAATATTACGGTTGATGTCTGAATGCATTATTATTATGCTTTAGCCGTTGAACTTAATGTGTTATGCTTAAATGTAATTTGGATTATGCATGGGTTATATTTAGTTATCCTCATCTATCGCGTAATTAGGATTTTGTATCGATAAGCACTAGCATGATAGTGTTTCTATACTCGACTCTGATATGCTTAGTAATGGGATCTCTGTTATATTATTATTTTGTTTAAATGGTATGTTTTGGCTTATCTATGTTAATTATTGTGGTTCGTATCGTGCTATGCATATTGGATACAAGTAGGTTGAATGCCATGTTCATGGTTACTATTTTTATGAGCTTATTATATTAGAATGTGATAGGTGCTATGTATACATTTACTCATGAACTTCCTCTCAAAATAATATGCTATGTTTAAGTGTAAATTGTATCATTGCAGGTTTAAGATTATGTATTATTAATAGTTGGCAGAATATTGTCTTACGTTTAACTCTGGTATGTTTTAGAATTATGAATAGTGCTAAAGTGTATTGATCGAATTATATTGTATGTTTCATCATACAATTTGTACGGGGTATGACTGACATTATGAATATATGTATACCTCTCCTATACTCTGGATTATGCTTGATGATATATATATATATATATATATATATATATATATGTATTATGTGATTCGAAACATGATTTGTTTTATGCATGACCTATGCGAGTCAGTTTAGTGGACAGTTAGGCATGCCTGATAGAGTCTCTTTAGCTGCAACACTTTTGGACGTTTGGACCCTGATCAGGTCCCCGTTTGGTTCCTCGCGAACCCTTTTAATGTGTTCGGATCCTCGCGATCCTTTTTAATGTGTTTGGATCTTGTTTAAGATCCCCCTCAGTAAAATGTTTTAAATAAAATGAAATGGTTTTTGATTCATACCCGTAAGGTACCATTTGGCCGATTTGTACCCGTAAGGTACTGCCCGTACACTTGTTATCCACTATTATAAGTCAGCAGGTGCTTTGTTGTTTTGTTTTGCTTCGAAATAACTATGAGAATGTGATATCCGAATGAGCATGATAATGATTCGAGGAATCAGTTTATATGTATACGAACGTGAATATGGGCTTCGAAATGTGTGTCTTTATTATGTAAGCATGATTTTATATCTGACTCGATTATCCGCATTTGTTATATGATGTGTTATAAGCTTCAAATGCTTTGAATGTGATTCGACTAATGCATTTACTTTTGTAACTCAAGCATGTTTTTATTGTATATAAGCATGTGAATCGGATCAGTGGTGGCTTTATGTATGCAAATTAATATGTTTAATCTTATGAACTTGTCCTCTTGAATGCTATGAAGGTAGAGCCATGATATATGTTTCCTTGGTTTATGCCATCATAGTGATTTCGGTATGTTGACATGTGTTTACATTACATGGTGTGGTAGCATTTATATTGTGTAGTGTTATGGAGTATTTCTGTGTATATGTTATGCCGGTCTCTGCTGTTGTAGTAATTTCATCATGTTGTTAGGTTTCTATGTTTCTCTGTATGCTGCTACGTGTATTGATGTAGTAATGTGAGGGTATGGTGTATTAGCTTTGTAAGTGGTTTCAGTTAGTGAATGAGCATTGTTGGGTGATGGTCTTATGCATGTTTAGATAGTTAGAGATTATGCGTTGATACTTAATGGATCTGAGTAAGTGTATGTAAGATTTATTCGTATTTTCGCATGATGATGTGACGTTATGTTACTATTTTGGTCTCTACTTTGGAGTGTCTTCGGCATTATATTATTTATATTAGAGTGGCACAGCGAAAGTGTTGTGTTTTGACCTTGTCAGTCGGTTCTCGGCTAGGGTGTGTGTTTATGGCATGATAATTGTATGTTTAGGCCTCTAGTGGCATTGCATGATATTTGTGTACATCATTGTATGGTAGTATAATGTATCAATTTCGTAATTCGGGTATTAGTTAATGTGTCTGTGCACCTCTGCATGATAGTTGCATTGTGTATGAATCAGCTTTTGGTTAGTATATGGGTATTTTGATATGACATCTGCGTGTTTATATAACTTGGGTCTTTGCATGATTCGCCTTCTGATATCTAATACTTCGGTGGAACCGGTAAGTGTTTACATATGAGTTTATATATATTTCTGCACGATAATATATGTTCGTTTGTTTAGTGTTGGTGGTCTTTGTCCCTCCCCACTAAGCGTTATGGCTTAGCACGGGTTCTTTTCCCGTGTAGGTGGCAGGTTTTGGTTCGGTTCGAGTCAAGCATCTGCAGGGTCAGCCACATAGGAGTTAGAAGTGTTTTGTCATTTTTGGCTTTAGCTCCTGTATTCGGATTCTGTAATTTTGTAGCTTTTTGCTTATGTATTTTGTCATGTAAGGATCTTATTGTAATTAAGTTTTCAGTTATTCCTTTATTTTCTCTTTCTCCTTACGCTTCCGCTAAATGATGGTTTGTATATATGCGAGTTGATATATGTTCAGCTATTGTTTCTTTAAAGTTTTAATTTATGCTGTATTTTCGTATGTCATCATTGTATGAATGTGTGCTTCCGCTTAGTGTATGTGTGCAAGTATGTGAGTGAGCGTCGGGTAGCGCGCCCGCCGGCATCCTTCCAACGGGGGTGCCGATGGGGGTGTTACACACCCACAGTGTTCATAAAAAGAAAAAGAAAGCAAGATGTACATCCAAAATTAAAATGTATGGGATGGAGCATAAAATGCACCCATACTATTTTCTCTTGCTGTTCATGGGATAAAATGAAAGAAAAAAAATACCCATGTTCAAAATACAAAGAAGAATAAAAAAAAAAAAAGAAAAGTCTATAATACCATAAGATTGGATTAAAGGGAAGTGTGCTTACAAATTGTCCTTAAAGCAGCTAGTAACTTTAGAGTTTTAAAGTTTATGATTAATATTCTATCTTTGAAACATGTTTTGGTTTTGGGGCTCTATAATTTTGGTGTTGGAATTAGTAAAGTATGGTGACTTGTTAAATTTTCAGTATATGTTTTAAATTTTGATTAACTGATATTTTGAGTATATGAGATATTTGATTTCTTATAGGATATGCCTTATGAACAATGTTGTATAATATGGTCTACTTAGTGCATGTTGTATTAAATTTTCTTATTCTTTTCTCTTGCTTGAGGACAAGTAAGGGTTAGTGTGGGGGAATTTGATAGGTGTCTCATTTGTGTATTATTTACTATATGTTTTGTGTATGTTTAAGCAGTTAAAGTATAAAAATCTGTTTGTCTTTCATGTTATTTGTCTAGTTTTCTTGTTTATCTATTTTGTAGGGTAATTGGGAGGATTTGGAGTTAAAAAGATGAAAATAGGCATGCATTGGGACTTACTGTGTCTCTCGTGAAATTTGGTCAGTAAGTTCACGAGTCGTGACTAATTATACGACTCGTGATGAGGAAGAGCAACCAGCTAAGTAAGAAAAGCGAAAGAAGAGAAGGAGCTGTGAAGAATAAGATCACGAGTCGTGAAACTCAGTCATGACTCATGACTATGCAGAGAGACCAGCGCAGCGAGGAAAGAAAAGAGAAGAAAAAGAAGGAAAAGAGCGAGTCCGTGTTCTGTCGCGAGCAAGATAGAACTAGTCATTAGGCAGTTTTTCCCTAAAAAGTCATCTTAAAAGGCACCTCTTTCTACCAACAATTGCAACCATTTGAAGGGACATTTCTAAGGGACACAATCTTTAGAATTTTATAAATATCAATGTTAACTGTAATTTTAGAATGATGTAATTTAGGGAGAATTTTTATTAAGTAATTTCTCTAGTTTTGAAGAACAGTTTTCTGTAGTTAGATTTACTTAGTTTGTTTTCATGTTTTGAAGAAGAAGACCAAGGAGAAGAAGAATTTTTACAAGGGTTTGAGAAAAGGGTTGAAAGATTTCTTTCTCATTACTCTCATCTATTACTTCTTCTCTGTAAATTAAATGAATATTATTTGAGAACTTGAATATTATTGTTATTTTCCATTTCCATCTAAATTAGTAGTCTTTTAATGTAGAATTTTCTATTAGCATCTTTACGCATGATCTTTATTTGCTATTAGTATTTTTATGCATCATTTTTATAAGTAAGCGTTTAATTGAAAGATAAATTCGTACTTACATCTAATGGAAGTTCATCATTAAAGTATTATTTGAGAAATCATAATATTAAATGGTTGTTATAGGTTGGTGATTATTCCTAAAATTTGCATGTATAACCCTCTAATTCATTAATGAAAATTGTGAGTTAGAATTATAAATGTATGTTTTAGGCATTCTAATTTATGTTGAGAGAGTAAATTGGAACGTTATTCCAACTTGGCTTGCTTAAGAGATTAAAATTATTATTATATGATGGAATCAAGTTTTATAATTATTAATTATTCATTAAATGTTTTGTCTTCTTTAATTAACATGAACTAGGTTTAATTAGTTTATATAATAAAGTAGTTTAGATTTAACCAACAAATTTATTTGCATTGTAAACAAGATTAAAATTGGGTAGTAATAGTGTGTAATAATTAGCACATTCCTCGTGGGATCGACATCTTTTGTACTATTTCGGTACACCGTATGCTTTCGGAATTGGCACATATAAAATAAGCCAACAGCCGCCCCACGCTGGACAGGTGTAACCATCTCCCTTCTCCCGTGGCTCAATGACTAGCGCCTGTAACTCACTGAGTAGTGAGTTACAGGCACAAGTCAACTGAGCCATGGCAAGAAGGGTAGTTTTGTAAATTTAAACCAATTTTTTTCGTGTTGTCCGTCTGTGGTTGAGTGTCACCCTTCTTTTGCACATTTACAATGGAAATTTCTGGATCAGATCTATTTTTAAGTGAGGAGATTTTAAAGGGATTTGAAGAACTAATTTTGGGGGATTTTGGAGAGATAAAAATTTGATTTTTCCACCAGATTTTAGGGGATTTTATTTTCAAAACTCTAAAATCAAGTTTCTTCCAATTTTCAAAGGAGAGATAAAAAGCCATTTAGAGTAAAGAAGAAAAAAAAGAATAGGGAAATTTTTGAGAGAGGCATAATTTTGTTGGAGAGAAAAAAAAATAGAATTTTTTGAGATAATCATATTTCTGAGAAGGAAAAAGCAATTTTATTTCTTGGAAAATCTGAATTTTTAGAGAACAATTGTAACACCCTTAAGCCTTATGTACCATTAATTAACTGTTCTTTCCAATTCTGTTAACCTAATTAAACTAATCAGGTTATTAAATAGCCAATGAATTAAAACTGGTACAATTTTTTTTTCGGACATTAGTATTACGATTAATTAAATCAAATCAACCAATCAGCAGTCACCAGGCCTTTAATCTTATAATCATATTTTAACTTACTATCAATTTCGTCGATTGACCTATAACTGTCTAAGGTCACTATTCATTTGGTCAGTTTTCATTAACATACATCCACACATTTATCATTCCCAATTTCCTTTATACTTACATTCCTGTCACATTATTTGGCATGGCAACATTCATTCACACATGTTCAGTCATAAATAAAAATACATCACACACATAGCCACAAATATGTTTACCAGTTTTCCAGAACGATACAAATCACAATGCCCAATACTAAATATAAGACACATACATGCCAAACTCTTATGTACTTATAATCCAAAATAATCCTCGGTACGCTTCCAAAGTATATGTGAGGTGCTTTGCTCCGATCCTAAGGCGAACCTGCACACAGTCAAACAAAACTACGTGCTGAGCATTAAAAATGCCCAGTGGTGATTGCAATTCCAAAAATTTCCACTAGACTAAGGTTCACATGCATAAACAATATTCAAAATATACTTATAAATAAATATCACTAATAAAAAATTAGTTTACTTATTAATTATGCACGCCATAACCCACATAATTATCAATAAATCAATTAATTAGGGTCATTTATAAAATTACCACACATCAATTACCTTAATTACCAATTTATTCTTAACTTGTGGCAACTTTCCAATTTCCCCCTTAAACTTTTCGAAAATGACAAATATGCCCTCAGTTCATTTTATTTTACCAAATTTACACTTATGCCATTAGTTCATTCTAACTCACGTATATTTACATTTATACAATAAATTCAATTTTCTTTTCACATAATTTACGATTTTGCCATCAATTTAATTCCAATTTCATCAATATCACCATATTACCACTAGTTCATTTATTTTTTTTCCAAAATTACGATTATACCCTTATTTTACTTTCCTTTACTCATAGTTATCAAAATGCCCTTATTTATATCTTTTTTTACCATTTTTCATTATTTAACATGCAAAATTACTATTTTACCCTCCAATTTCAATTTCCATGCCAAATTACAGTTTTACCCTTCAAAAGTCACCAATTTTCACATTTAACCATTTGATGACATTTTTGCCCTTATTTGTCATCATTCACACACATAAACATAAAATTATCGTATTACCCTCAAACTTTTTATATTATTTCATTTATACACTTTTACTCATAAACATTAAAATGATCCTATTTTAACTACTTTAATCACCTTTTTTACACTTAAATACCACTTTTAACCTTATAATTCCACCAAATTACAATTAGGTCCTTATTATATCACTTTTTAACAAATTTACATTTTTAACCTCATATTTGATCAAAATTACCAATTTACCCTCATACTTATACTATACTTTTTACCTAACTTTCTCACTTTTTACCAATTTTTTGTAAAATTACCGTTTTGCCCTCAAACATTTTACATAATTCCAATTATGTCCTTTTTACACATAAACATCAAATTAATCACATTTTACCCATTTAAAGCTCATTATTACCCTTTTTGCCCCTGTATAATGCTAGCAGACATTATGTACATGATAAACGGGATGCGAACCCCTAAAGGCTTACAATAACCTGGAGAGACCTCTAACTGATTACTCCAATCTTTCTAAACCTGTAGGAACCCCAAAAGATTACTCCAGTCTTTCTAAACAGATACTTTTAAAAATACATAATAGGTCCATCAATGACCTATAAAATTAGTGAGACGTCATACTTGTAACACCCCCACCGCCGCCCCCGTTGGAAGGACGCTGGCGGGCGTGCTACCCGATGCACTCACACATGGATAAACACATTCGTTACGCGGAAGCATGCATACAAGCATAAACATACATACAAAAATACGGGTAATTAAAAACTTGACTTACCCTGCGGGCACAAACTGATCATGCAATAACTCACGCACACACGCAAGCACTAAGCGAAAGCATAAACACATGCATATATAAGATCACTCGGCGGAAGCATAAAGTGAACGATAAAACAAAAGGCTCATTTAACAGAAAACTTAATAACAATAAGATTCTTACATATACAAATACATAAGAAAAAGGCTACAAAATTACAGAATTCGAAATACAGAAACTGAAACAAAATAACAAAACACTGCTAACTCCTATGTTGCCGAACTTGCAGATGCGCGACTCGATCCGAACGCAACCTGCCACCTGCACGGGAAGAGAGCCCGTGCTAAGCGATAACGCTTAGTGGGGAGAACACACAAGTAATATGGACGGCCATTCACAATGGTCGCCAAGGCATAACACATTCGAATGTTAAATGCGGATATTCATAACATATATATAATCAGACTTGCATAGCAAAGGCAATACCATACATAATAAAATTATCACCATGCAGAACTACATACAATATCACATGCATTAAACTTACCGGTTTCGCTGAGGTATCGAATAGCAACACTTCACCATGCATATACTCTTAAAAATATTGCACATGCACATATCATACCAAGGTATCCTTATCATACTGGAACCCGCTCACATGCAACACAATTACCAAGCAAAACTACACCCAACCATCATGCATCCTTAAGAGGTACTAAAACATACTTATCATGTCACAAGATTCCTACACTAAATAAAAACCCAGTGTATAGCGTCAAACCACCACACTTCCACTGCACAACTCTAATCCATACAATATCATGCCGTGAATTGCAAACACACAATTACGTATTAAAAACACTGCGATAACTGAGTTCATAGGAACATATAGCATATTGATACCTTATGGCACATGCACTTACCAAACGTCGATCCACATGCATTGCATCTCAATATGATAAATACTCATTCACACATTTAACCATAGTATACAATGATTCAAGCCAGTGTACTTATACATACTAGTTCGCATGCTTACATCTCAACCACTCAATTAAACATATTCACAATACAAAATAGGTGGTAAGCATATACAATTGCATACTTGAGTCATATTCAAACCATTCAAACTTCCATGATCACATCAGAAAGATAGCTGATTCATATTACTGAAATCTTAACCAAACGGTTAACATATTCTCATATTCATATCAGACAAAGCGAACAGAATACCTGCTGACTCAAAATAGTGGATAACGAGAAATCTGACGGTGCCTCGCTGGCATGAACGGGCGCACCTTACGGGTATGAATCAAAGTAATCACATAAACTTTATCTGACAGTACATTATTGGCACGAACGGGCGCACCTTACGGGTACGAATCGAGAGAAAAATAACATCATTTTCCACATTCAAAAACATTTTAACGAAAGGGGATCTTAAACAAGATCCATACACATAAAGGGTTCGCGAGGAACCAAACAAGGACCTGATCAGGGTCCAAACGTTCAAAGGGGCTGCAGCTAACAGAACTCTATTAGGCATGCCTAACTATCTACTAGACTGACTCTCGCAGGTCATGCGTAATACAAATCATGTCTCACATCATGGCACATATGTTAACATATTACATTCATATAATTTATAACATTGTTCATGCATAATTCATCCAATTATATTAATGCACTTCATAAAAATAGTCAAAGTATAAACTAAAAGGCATCACAAGTTCGGAGTACACACATTGGCATTACAAAAGAAAACTCAATTTGAAAAATAGAGAGTGTCGCGATCGCGACAGATGTCGCGCTCGCGACAGAGGCTACTTGCCCATGTCGCGATCACGGCAACCTTCGCGATCTCGCGAGGGAACTAACCCAAACAATTCGGCAATCGAGCTCTCTATCGCGCTCGCGACAGAGGCTCAGCTGCACAGCTCGGCAGAGAGCTCGGACGCGTGCGAGGGCTGCTTTCACCGGGCTCTGTTGCGACCTCGCGACGATGTCGCGCTCGCGACAGAGTCGGGAATTCCAACCCTTACACAAGAAATCTGCAGAAAATTCCCTCTTCACAACACCCAAAACTCAACCAAAGTTGAAACATCAACTTACCTCATCTCCAGCAAGCCACACATCATTGACAACATAAACACAACATCCGTATCAAGAATTCCAATAAAACATGCCACTAACAATATCCATTTACACATTCTATAATGTCAACACTAATTGCCATTCATCTTAATTGCATCCATGTTATGCATTCATACAAATGGTACATCATGCCTAGGTTACTCATGAGATCAACATATAATAGTACTCATCCATAAACCAACCTTCACGGAGTTATATCTATTGTTATTTACTAGCTAAAACACCAATCTTAATAATACTCATAAGTTTTCCCAAAGACAACTACTTATATAGTCATTTAATTACCCTAAACATGCATAATAAGCTGAGGGGAAGGTACGGGATTGATTCGGGTTAACCGAGGGCTCAAAAATGAAGAAATAAAGGCTAATATAGGTTTTTCTGTCACGAGGTCGCGACCCTTGTCGCGATCGCGACAGAGGCTCATCTCAGAACCCACAAAAGACTGCATAACGCCCCTGACTTGTGTTGCCTAAACCGACCTCTAAACCTCATTTTCAGCCAAACCTTCCTTCTTAAAAAATGTTCCCTAGGATATTAACGTTAAAATTGAACAAAATTCAGATCAAAAAGACATCTAAAACTCCAGATATACTCTCCACAACCCATACTGGTCAAACAACCCGACACAAAAAGAGACACTACGGTTTTATCAAAATTGCAGGGTCTTAGAGAAAGAATTAGCCCAAGGCTATTTCTAAGACTTTTGAAGTAATGGAAGTCTTCGTTCTAATGGCTCAAGAATCATATATTTTCAAGTTCTAAAACTCTACTTATGAGAAAAACAATACACGGAGGTCAAATAAAAACGGGACAGAATTGCCAAACTCATGCATTTCAAAGCCAACCCTCATATACATTCATCTCAATTAATCACATGGATTACTAACACATTTATCCAATTTAATTCATGCATAAACTCATGTCAAAGAACTCAAATTTCTAAAAGCAACAACACAACAAAAACTCACGATCCAAGGAGAATAGGCATAGACAACTCAAACTCAATGTAGAAATCAAAACTCCCAAACATTGCATGCATTCAAAACACACTCCCAAACCTGGATTTGAAGCTTCACTTCAGCCCTCTCACGATCTCACCTTCTTTTTCCCTTTCCTCTTTCTTCCTTCTTCTGATTCTTGTACAAAGCCCATCCAAAACACAAAATCAACCCATGAGAACCCCTTTTAAAACCCAGAAAACGCAGGAGAAAAAGAAGAAGAAGAAATCACAAATAACCATGATCTTACCTCTTGAACTCAGCACACAACTTAGAAATCCAACTCCAATCTTTAAAACCCACGTTGATCACACACAAGAGAGTAACTAGAGCAGAAAAATGAAAGATAAGGAAAAGAGGGAAAGAGAGAGACGTGAGGAAAGAGTAGAAAATCTACCCCTTTCTTTCATCTCTCCTTTCCTCACTCTTCATTCAATGCTCCTACCTACCCCTTCCATGTGTCAAGCCACTATAGGACCCAACAATCCACTTAAGACTTAACATACTAATGTACCATACATCATCCACACACTAAAGATCTCTCACTTAAATATCTTAAGGCACCAAACCTCTCTCACACCAAATCATTCTTTAAAACCCACTTACATCCATGGCACCATACATACAAACCCACACTATAAAACCTCTTAACCCACTTATATCCTACTTCCATACACCACAAGCATACCATAAAATTCATCCACTAAACTTATTTAATTATTTCCTTTGCAATTAAATCCTTATTATCCAATTTTTCTCAAGCATAAATTACTGAAATACCCTTCCATTCCTGACTTAACTTGCCAACTCCGACTAGGCCTGATTTGGGGTGTGACAATACTCACTCCTGCGGTCTTATGTCCATATGGCTAGCCAACATATCCTGATACTAGACTCGACTACCAGCTCATCACATAGGGCAACATTATTTTATTTTCCACATTATTAATGTGTCATGCATACTTTTCATGGCATATCATCATCTCATCTCATTCTTTTCCATGCAATTTCATCATTATGCATGTGAATACCATCCTCAAACCATCACATGCCACGTAAACACATAAATTCATTATGGTACACATGCACATACACATACATACATTCGGCCCACTTTTTCTAATTTTTCACCGTTAATTCTTTCAATCAACTTTATCATTCATTTAGGCCAATTACATGTTGTATAACATCACTATACCATTTATTTCCATTAAAACCCATCAAAATCATGCCTTTACCTTTGTGTACCATTTAGCCTCATGTGTATCACATACATAACACATCCTTCAAACGGTCTAACACATACAATTCATTATTTTACATGCCAAATACTATAAATCCATTATAAACTTGCATTAAACAATATTAAAACACATGAATATCCCATTAATTCCATTTGGCCAAAGAAGTATCTTTTTACACATAATTCTTTTCTTCACTTTAATCATTAATTAATGTTATACACATGTTAAACATATCTTAAACATCATTTACATGCCATAAATCATCTTAGAATTCAATTAATTCCTCAATATTCAATTCGGCCACAATCAAATTTTTCATACCACTTTGATTTAATTTCATTTAATCATATTTATACACTATTTCAAGCCTTCTAAATATGAATATAAAATTAGATTCAATTAGACACATCATTATCTTATGCCTACACTTAAACATAACATAAAATCCAACATAAACCATGAAAATAGATGGAATTTGCAATCACTAACCTCAATTCCTTGCTATAAACTCCTCAAGGAGTCTTTTTCTTATCCTTTGGTTGACTAGATATTCCTTCACCTATTAGACATAATAGGTTTCATACACAAAAATGTAGATCTAGTCAAAACCATGCTTCCTTTCCACAAATAAACTTCATAAATATTTTATTCACATCCTAAAGTACCCTTAGGAATCTTGAAACCAAATTAAAAATACCTAAAACACATGCCTTAAATTCACACCTAAACTTTCAAGTCTAGGTTTCATCAACTTTTCAACCACCAAATGGACTTCCAAGGGTACCAATAGAAACTAGAGGAGCTGAACTTTGATGGGGAGGCTTGATTTTGGGGTGAGATGGAGGAAATTTGTAAGAAAAATGGAGGAAAAGAGGAGAGTTAAGGTTAGGACAAGAAGGAGAAGAGAGGAGGTCGGTTTGGATGGAGAAATATGGATTTCTCCAGACTTCTCCATCTATTTATATTAGTAAAATTGAACTGAATCGGGTCCAACCGAAGTGGTCTAACCGGTTTGGTCCGATTTTCGGTTTTTGGGTCATTTTGCACTTTTTTAGGTAATCTGAATGTTCCTTACCTCTTTTTCACTCCCAATCAATTCCACCATGTTTATAATACCAAACATAGCCTCTACACAAAATTTTAGTTCAATCGGAGTCCATTTGGGGCTCGGTTCATTTAAATCGGTCTGGTTCGATTCAGTCGATTTCTGCCGTAAAACTCAAATCTAAAGGTGTCAAAAAATTCTAAAAACTATTCTAAGCTTATACACTTCCCACTGTATACTTTTTATCCACTCCAGTATTTCTGAAAAATTCGGTCAAAGCTTGGTCAAACTCCGGTTCAACCGAACCGAACTTCAGACGGACATTCGGGGGCCGATATGATCTCGTTTTCTTACAAAACTATACCACTCGACTCTGTTCACTTTACAGATCATTTCTATGCAATAAAATATTTATGAATTACTATAGCTATTACCTTCCCAATAAGTCAACCATCCCAGAATTGTTATGACTGAGGCACGTTTAACTTTTAAAGTTTACTGAATATAAAACTCTAGAAACATAATCTCATGCTGCGAAACTAACAATAAACACTACAGAAAATACTAAATACTTCTAGGCTATTATGCAGGCCATTACAACAATAATCTTTTAAGAAAGAAAAAACCAATTTCTTTTCTTGGAATCTCCTTCTTTGATTGGGTTTAAAAAATATAGTAAAAAGCAAAAATTTTAGAGAGATTTTTTTTGAAAATAAAAAAAAAAACAAAAGGTTCCTGAGGAAGGAAAATACAAATTTCTTCTCTTGGGAATCTGTGTTGTGAAAAATAATTATTTTCTGAGAAAAGAACAATAATTTCCTTCTCTTGTAAAGGTTTTTTTATTTCATCAATTTTTTTTGATAAAAATAACACACTTTTTCTTTTAGTTTGATTGTGAAATTCATGGAAGGAATCACAGTTCGGTACTTTCATCTTCTGAAAAATCAACACAATAGAGATTCGATGGCTAGGATGAGTTGCATTGTGGATTAGTAATTTTTATTTATACTTTAATTTATTTATTTGCTTTGCCTTTATTTTGATTTTGGATTGTAATAATAAATGATTTTTGCATGCTAATATAAAAAAGTCACCAAAATTTTTATGCAAACAAAATGTTATTTTTTTTATTAAATAAATGAGGCTAATGTTCAGTTTTCTATCCTAAAATAATACAATAAAAGGAGAGTTCTCATTTTCATCAAAATGGGATCACTCATCCCTCTTTTCTTAAAACTTGTTCCAAAAACTCCTTTTTTGTGAATATGCATTCGAGAATCAATGTTCCTACCTAAATGAATGTCCTATTTTATGTATGTTTTATTTTCTATTTATTGGGATGATTTATTTATTTGTAAGACAATTTTACTTTATTTTTTATAGCTTTATCTACGTGCTTGTATTGCGCTTTTATTTATTTATTAATTTATTTTACATGAATCGTATGAGAAAAGAGATAGAAATTTAGCCTTAAAAACTCATCTATATAAAAATTAACTAAGGTATAAGCAAGAGAGATGTCCTTAACCATCTCTGGTTTTGGCTTTATAAGGTTAGAACAACTTTCCCAATATTTTATTGGGTGGCGACTCCATAATACATGCCTTGTGATGCCCAACTAATACCCTCGTTGGTTGATCACTAACAATAGAATAGGGGAGCCCCTATTTATTGCAAAGTGACCAATCTTCACAAGTTTTAATGAACCCTTCTCGGACCCTAAAAGTGAGCCTCTGGGGTCGACTGGGTTCAGTAGTACATTACACCTATGTAAGTTCATATTTAATGCAATCAATAGGCCTCGGGCCATTTATAAAATGCATGAATAATGAACTTAGTTATAGTAAAAATTAGCCTCAAGCCTTTGATATCAATACAAAAGAACCTGTAATTGGCCTCAACCATTTAACTGGAAATAAAATCACATTAAGATAGGCTTCAGGCCATCAAATGAGTAAATTATCAAGAATAGTCCCTAGTTAAAAGCGAATCCAAAATTTGAAAATAAGAAAAGGAAGTATAGTTCTAAACTAACCAGTTCATATAAAAGAAAGATCGAAGTTTTTCAAATCCATGAATTGTTTACAGGAGGTCGCTCTTCTTCCTTTTATCATTCAAGACTGTATAACACTGGCTTAGGCAACTGCATGTTTCTACCTCAATTTTGGCTCTAATTCATATATTTGGGCTTTGAGCTATAAGTACTTTAACTTGGTTGCTTCTCATCTTACCCAATCCTCTATGGAGTTAGCTTTTAACCTTACAATCTATTTTTTGAGCTCCTTTATACGAGTTTGAGATATAACAAAGCCAACTACATAAGTGTCTAAAGAGGCTATCATTTCATTAAACTACTAAAACTCTTTAGTGAAAGTGGTTTTTTGGCTGTTCAAAGTCACCAAGGATGCTCCATCTTCTTTGTATGTGTTAAAGATGAGATTGATTTTCTACTTTAATTCTATTAGCCTATTGAGCACATCTGGTGGAGCACCCGCACTTAGAATAGAAATGGAAGATAAAGCAGTATCTCACTAGGGATTGGTAAGAGAGAAAAGCTCTAAGCTCAAAAATTATTCTACAATCTTTTTTAACAGCATCAATAGAGTCTTAAGAAGATCTGAAAGTTGAAACTAAGAACAAGGAAAGCAGCTCAAACTACATTTAAAGAACTTACTTGAGAAATCCAAGATAGAAGGGATGCAGTGTTCATATACTCCATCCCACTAGGTTGTAAAGGCATCTTCTAGGGTTGGGGATCATGTGTAAAATATACTACAATAGTTGTGAAGCTTGGAGCAAATAACTTACTACTTTCAAAAGTGATGATGTCTTATGACACAATTTTTCTAGTCAGGGTGAGGTACTTTTATCCCAACCTCCCCTAGAATTCCTTATAAAAAGCCAAACTGTTTGCATTCTAAGAAAGGCATGTAGGCTTCCATAAATACACAACCACCAATGGGATATTTGGTCAAAAATTCTCCCCTAAACAAATATTTAAACTTAGTGAAGGAAATACACCACCAACAATTGGATATTTGGTCAAAAATTCTCCCCTAAATAAATATTTAAACTTGGTGAAGGAAGCCTAATGTAACTCAGCCTCACTTACTCCTTCAATAATATGACGTCTCCGCCAGATCGGTATAATGCTCTCTTAGTTAGTATCCTCAAAGAATATAAATAAAGAAATAGAAGTGGAGGCCATACCATGAAAAAAGGCAGTTAATTTTACAATAGACATATCAAAGTTACAAGACACTACTCGTTGTTCATGAAAGCAATCAGACGGTGATATGAAATTGGAACCACATAGCTAGAGAAGTCAGTGAAAAGCTATAATTGCATGATCCACATATTACCATTTATTGTTAGTGGTTTCTCATGTGTGATTCTAGATAAGTCATAGAAAATAGTGGCAAGTAACATGGAATCTAAAACACAGGATTTCCCACTAGTAACTGTCATTGTAACATTGAGGAACTTGGGAAATGGATGCGCAAAAAATGGAAAAAAAAACATACTTGCACAACAAAACCCATACAAAATATACATGCTCTAATTCAAGGTCCTTATGGGGATTTCTACTTACATTATCTATCATTGTATAGTATGAAGGGTAGTTATTATGTGATATGGTTGGTACAGATTATGGGGCAATAACCAAACTTGGGGCCTCAATACTAATAATAGGAAACCTAGTCAAAGCTAGCATACCCCTTAGGGTAATTTTAAAAGAAGTGGGGAGACATCCATAAACTAGTTATTTCAATATCTACCAATTGTTCAGAATTTGAAATTAACTAAGTTATTAGGTGATTAGGCCATATTCTTGTAGGCAAGGTTGTTGGTCCCTAAAGATTGCCATTTTTAAGCAGCTATGCTATAAGCTAAAGCAACCAAAATTGGGCTTGTTAATTACTAGGAAATTAGACCATTTTCAAAAAGAAATTAATCTTGTAAAAACGCAATTCCAATAAGATGTATTGTAGGCATGAGCAGCAGTTACTTCTAGCCCTACCATAAATATCATGTTTAATTTGTGTATGTTACAATTGCAAGTGGAATAGTTTTTCTTAATCCATTCTCTTAATTGTTTGTATTTGCAAGGCTTCCATTCATGTTTTATCAAAAAATTTAAAAAACTTAAACTTTATTAAATTAGCTAATGCAGGAATATGCCAGAACTCATTCATCAATTTGCAAGTTCATGCACAAAAACTATGTAAGATTACAACAAGTCTCATGCCCAGTGTTTTGAAATTCAAATTTATATTCATAAGAATCAAATTATTATGTTTTATTTTCACCTTAAACATCAATTTCCAAGTTACACAATAATTAAAAGAGTGAAAGGAAAAGATTTTGGAATTTGATACTTACCCATTTGAAGGAGAGTTTGGAAGTAAGAAAACCGGGGATTGCAAGTGTCTATGATATCTTCGCCTGCGTGCCTGGAATGTCCTGGTGTAGTGACTATTGCATCTCCTGCCGCTGGCACTTAGTGCCTACTGTGGGCTGTTATGGTGGTTACTATATCTCCCATTATATCATGGGCTATCACTGTGTGGGCTTCATGGCATAGGCTAGTGCGGAAACTACTATGCCTCCTGCCACCAGCATTGCTTCTCTAGTGTGGCCTAGTGCAGTGGTTGTTGTACCTCTCATCACTGGTATGGCTACAGTGGCATGGACTGGTGGGGCAATTGTTGTGCCTCCCACACTAGGCTAATTTCTTGACATGGACAGATTTGGTGCTCGTTACGCCTACTGTCCTGATGCAACTAGGCACTATGCTTAGCATTGCTGCAATGGTAGCAATGGCAGTTGTCTTTGCCTTTGTCAATGTCGATGTTTCATCAACGTGAATGGAGGGACAATATTTTCTTATCCTTTTTCTTTTCTTTCTCGATATGAAATGGTTCCTTTTAGGGAAAATGGTTGTTTTGATGGTACTCCAAGCTAGTAATCCAAGATTTGGGTTCTCAGGGATGCAAAATTGGTTTCTTGGTAGTGAAATTGAGGAAGAAGGGATTTTTGGATTTTGAATTTGTGACTTTTGATCTTCTTCAAGATTGGCATATGGGTTTTGCTTTTGAAAGGATAAATTAGGAATGGGTTTCCCAAGAATTGCTTAGGAGTTGCCATGGTTATTTATCGTTTTTTGATTCTTAGGAAATAAATTCTTTGAATTTAATTTTTAATAGCCAATAGTGGGATTTTGGTTTCTTGGGAGTTAGTTAGGGGTTTTAAATTGTTTTTCCTCATAATATATGCAAATTGTGTTTCTTTTTCCTAAACTCATAGTCTTTGGAAGTTAAATTGACTTTTGGCTTCATGGTGGTAATGAATATATCTACTTAAAATAGGTTGTTGCGTTTCCCATCGCCGGCACTACTTGCATGACATAGATGGGTTCGGTGGTTACAGTGCCTACTGCCGCAGTGCGACTGGGCACTTTGCTTGGCATTACTCGGATGACAGTGGTGGCTATTGTCTTTGCCTTTATCGATGCCGGTGTTTCATCGAAGTGAATGGGAGAGGGCAATATTTTCTTATCCTCTTTCTTTTATTTCTTGATAATAAAGTGATTCCTTTTGGGAAAAATGGTTGTTTTGATGGTACTGTAAGCTATAAATCCAAGATTTGGGTTTTTAGGGGTGTCAAATTAGTTTCTTGGTAGAGAAATTGAGGAAGAAGGGATTTTTGGATTTTGATTTTATGACTTTTGATGATTTTCAAGATTAGCATATGGTTTTTGCTTTTAAAAGGAATAAATTAGGAAAGGGTTTCTTGAGAATTTCTTGGAAGCTGCCATGGTTATTTATCGTTGATTGATTGTTATGAATTAAATTCTTTAAATTCAATTTTTCATAGCCAATAGTGGGATTATTGGTTTCATAGGAGTTAGGTAGGGCTTTTGATTTTCTTTTCCTCATAGTATATGCAAACTGTGTTTCTTTTTCCCAAACTGTTAGTCTTTGGAAGTGAAAATGACTTTTGGCTTCATAGTGGTAATGAATAAATCTACTTACAATAGGTTGTTGGGCCTCCCATTGCTAGCGCTACTTGCATGACATGGATGGGTTCAGTGCTTATAGCACCTACTGTTGCGGTGCAACTAGGCTCTATGCTTGGCATTGCTAGGATGGTAGTGGTGGGATGCTGATGTTTCATCGGCGTGAATGGGAGAGGGCAACATTTTCTTATGCTCTTTCCTTTATTTATTGATAATGAAGTGATTCCCTTTGGGGAAAATGGTTATTTTGATGGTACTCCAAGCTGGAAATCCAAGATTTTGGTTTTTAGGGGTGTCAAATTGGTTTCTTGGTAGAGAAATTCAAGAAGAAGGGATTTTTGGATTTTGAATTTGTGACTTTTGATCTTTTTCAAGATTAGCATATGATTTTTGCTTTTGAAAGGATAAATTAGAAATTTTTTTCCCGAGATTTTCTTAGGAGCTACCATGGTTATTTATCGTTTATTAATTCGTGGGAATTAAATTCTTTGAAATTAATTTTTAATAGAATAATGGGATTTTTAGTTTCTTAGGAGTTAGGTAGGGCTTTTGATTTTCTTTTCCTATAGTATATGGAAACTGTGTTTCTTTTTCCCAAACTCATAACCTTTGGAATTGAAAATGACTTTTGGCATTATGGTGGTAATGAATATGTCTACTTGCAATAGGTTGTCGTGCCTCCCATAACTGGCGCTAATTACATGGCATAGACGGGTTCGGTGCTTACTGCACTTACTGTTGTGGTGTGATTAGGCACTATGCTTGGCATTGCTATGATGGTAATAGCGGCTGTTGTCTTCACCTTTGTCAATGCCGATGTTTCATTGGCTTAAATGGGAGGGGCAACACTTTCTTATCCTTTTTCCTTTCTTTCTCGATAATGAAGTGGTTCTTTTTAGGGAAAATGGTTGTTTTGATTGTACTCTAAGCTGGAAAACTAAGATTTGGGGTTTTAGGGGTGTCAAATTGGTTTCTCAGTAGAGAAATTGAGGAATAAGGGATTTTTGGATTTTGAATTTGCGACTTTTGATCTTCTTCAAGATTGATAGATGGTTTTTGCTTTTGAAAGGATAAATTAGGAATGGGTTTCTTGGGAATTTCTTGGGAGCTGCCATGGTTATTTATCATTTCTTGATTCTTGGCAATTAAATCTTTGAATTTAATTTTTAATAGCCAATAATGGCACTTTTGGTTTCCTGTGAGTTAGGTAGGGCTTTTGATTTTCTTTTTCTCATAGTATATGCAAACTGTGTTTCTTTTTCCTAAACTCATAGTCTTTAAAAGTGAAAATAACTTTTGGCTTCATGGTGGTAATGAATAAATTTACTTGCAATAAATTTATTTAAAGCATCGCGATTGAGGGGCATTATTTAACCTAGATTTTAAATGGACCAAATTTGGTTTTATTTGGGCTTGGTTACTTGTGCCTATGTATTTTATTTATGCTTTGCAATTAGGGCCCAATATTTTATTGGGTTCAATTAGCTAAAGACCATGATCATTGAGTTTAATTAATTAATGTTTGAAAAATTTATTGCTGAGCTGATAGTGTAAATGGCCAATGTGGCAGTTGGAAAAAGTACAATCCTAAGAAAACTAAGAAAGAAAGTTGTTAGACAACTTAACGCTACAGATAATAGGACAAAACACTGTCAATGGCTTAATTCTTAGCTTTTTATTAGATTTTTAGTTTAATTCAGCATTATAATCCAGATTTCATTTAATACTATCACAATCGTACTTTTGTTTGATTGCATTTTCATAATTCCTTGAGTTTTTGCCGAAATAATAGTTTAGGAGCACCCAAACACTCTATTAGAAGTTACATAGCCACCATTAAATAGTTTAAGAAAACTTAAATTGTCTTGCACACTCACAAATCACATGTGCATATTGTTTGATTCCAAAAAAATGACCGAATATAGGGATTAGATTGTTTGCAGTTGGCTTGGAATCTTGATTTTTGTAGAGTGATCTTAGAGACCAATAATAACTCTTTGGCATATCTGTTAAAGAATGGTTGTGATTCTATTTTTGCTTAAATTTCTTTGAGTTCTATGTGTGCTTTCTTATCGTAATTGGTATGTGGAGGTTCACCATTTGTATCGAAAAGCTAATATATGTAAGGATTGATTAGCACCTTTGCTTAGCATCACCTTTGCATTGTGTTCAGCTTCAATAGCTGCCTCAAGAGCTTTCAAGTCAATAGATGTTGATTGCATAAGTGTTGGTACTTCTTGTCTTTGTCTTGTTTAGTGTTTTTTTTTCCTTCCCCTCTCTTTACCCAAAAAAAAGAGTAAGAGAATTCACATTATTTAGTTTTTGAAGATGAAGAGTTAAATTATCAATGAGCAAGAGAACTCACATTATTAAATTTTTTGATATAAATAGTCACATTATTAATGTGCAAGAGAAAATTATATTAATATTATTAATAAGAGAACAAAAAGAAAGGGCAATAAAAATAAGTAATTAGAAAATGTTGAATGATAAAATAATATTTAGAGAAAAAACTAGAAATTTCTTTAAAATGGTAAAACTAAATGCTTAAATATAATATATTCTCTCTGTTTAAATATGTTATGAAGTCAACACCAAAAAAATTCCAAGATTCGGCTAGCCTTAATGCATATAAATGATAATTCTTGAACTATCAGAATTATAGGAGTGAGGTAAGATAGTGGTTCTACATGAGCCGATCAAATTTTTGGTATCTATAAGAAAGAGAGCTTGTTCGATCAGACAGAGCATAAACACTCTAAAATTTAAGTTAGTAATATTTGGAGAAAGAATGTTTAGTGAGAGAAGGTCTTAAGACTCCCTTGTACTTAGGTATAGAGTTCCCGGGGGTATTTATAGTGGGTGTGAGAATCCACTCGAGTGGTCTATACTGATGTCAAAATAGGTATGCGGTGATGTGACAGGGAGCAGATTTGAGAGCGTGGCGATTTTGTGTGTTAGTTGACTGATAAGGGGCAAGCCCTATGAGTCCGATTGGACAATTAGCAGGTCATTATCTCCTCTGGTTTTGCGTACGTCCACTGACCACATGTCAGGCCTAATTGTGTTAGGCCTCCCAGTTGGCTAGGCTTTTGGTCTTTATTGGGCTTTGGGTTCAGGGCCACTGATCAATTATATTAGGCATTATCATTTGTCACCCCTAAAAGTTCAATTAGTTCAAGGAGGATATGACAATCTGAGCCTTAGGCTATTCAGTTATTTCAAATCTCTGTGTTGGAGTTTGTCGTTTTAAATTCCTAGTCGCTACAGTCAATGCAGTCAGAACATTATGGGGGTACGTTTCATTGCACGTGCCCATTATGGTGACTCTTCGTCTTTAGAGCATTCTTAAGTCGATGCATTAATGGTAGATGTATTGTTGATTGTGCTCATTATGGTGACTCTTTATTTTTAGCATTTTGTCCCTTAGGTTCTCCACTCGTAGGTTGCCACGTGGCCACCAGGATTGAATGAGTTTTTTTCTTATAAATAGATGATTTTCCTCATGTTTCTTCATTTTCTTCGAAGCTTTCATTTCTACTTCTTCTCCTTTTTTTCTCCAATTTCCTATCATGGAGCTGCTTAAACATCTCAAAAGTCTTTGGCCCTTTTCCTTCTTAAATCTTTACCATTTTAGGAAAATGAATGAGTTTTGTTCCTTCGATAGAGGATGATATCAACCTCTGATCAGAGTGTTCTCCTTTATCAGATGAAATAGAAATTGAAATAGGGTGGTCTTTTCTCTTAATCGGTGGGGAATGGCTCTTAAGTTTGTACTTTTATCTCTATTTTATCCCATCCGACTCTAGAGAGAGAATGCCTAGTTGGTTGGAACTGAAGAGGAAGAGTATTGCAACTTGTGAGTCACCTAATAGATGCGAGCTGGGGTGTAACAACCCGAATTTTACCCTAGAAGGATTTGAGCATATTGAGGATTAGTGGTGACTAAAGTTATGCAACTTGAAGTGTTTGGTATGCTAACTGGATAATTTAAGAATTAATGTAAAAGTTTCGGCAAGTGCGGCCAATGGTAAAATTGTGAAGTATGTATTTCAGACTTGAATGAAAGAATAAAATTTATTAAGTGGGCCAATGTGATGGATTAGTAAGTTATGAGTGTCGATGTATGAGGTTATGGGAGTTGGAGGATTAAAAAGAGAATTTGACATAAATATCTAAATTGGAACAATGGAAATGTGATAAGTGGCATAGGGATAGGAGGAGTATAAAAGAGGAGAGAGAAGGAGAGAGAAGGCAGAAAATCTGTCCTCTCCCTTTCTCGTTCTCTCGTTCTTTCTTTATTCTTCCTCTTCTTCTTTTCCTTTTTATTTCAATGCCTTGTGTTTCCCCTATGATCTAAACTTAAGATTGATGATGAAGTTAATTAGCTCAAGTGATTTAAGTGAAGAGGTTGTTAAGAGAGGTAAGATTTAGTTTTGTTTCCTTCTATCTATTTTGATTTGGATAAAACGCTAGATTTATGTTGTGTGTGTGTGTTTGTGTTATTGCTGAGGATTTTGGATGAGAAAGACTTTGGATGGGTTTTGAAACAAGAAAGATCAACCAAGGAAGCCATTAGGAGCAAAGGAAGTCAGGTTTGGGATTTATGTGCATTTTTATGATTTTGTGTTCTTCCTTGAATTTCTGAAAATTTGACGATTATGAGGTTCATGTTAGTATTAATGTTTTGAGTCTTGGTTTGATTTAAGTTGTGATGCATGAATGATGAATTATGGAAGCAAATGTGAGTTGGATGGATTTTACTGTAATTTTTCTGGGTTTGCGATTGTTGGAGTTTTGATTATGTTAATTCATGGATTGATTATATTAATTATTGGAAAAGTTGTGTTTATGCTATTTGTTATGATCGGATATTCTTGATCCAAGGTAAGTTGAAGTTTGAATTCATTTTTGGAGTTTTGGGTGTGATTTTTGAAGAAGGATTTCTATAATTTTTTCGATGGAATCTGGAAAATGCGACTCTGTCGCGAGTGCAATACTTGTCGCGATTGTGACAGAGATGGGTTCTTCGCTACCAGCTGAGTTATCGGTGATGGTGTGCACGAGTCATGCACTTATGCCCGAGGCGTGCACATGGTACACGAGTCGTGCACTTGGAGCACGAGTCGTGTCACTAGGCACGACTCGTGGTAGACTCCTCTCCCTTGTGCCTGATTTGTTCTTCTGTATTTTGCCTTCACGAGCCGTGTCACTGAGCATGACTCGTGATGTCCGTAGGGCAAGCTTCGCCACTGACGCGAGCATGAACTCCCATCGTGATCGCAATAGTCCCCTCTCTGCCTTATACTATTTTGGAAAAACTTCTTCTTTGCATGGTTTCTCATATATGTTATTCATTTTTGATTTAAAATGTAAATTATTTGATGTATTTCCCATGCATAGTAATTATTGAAATATAAGAATTTGATCCACCATTACTGTGTCATAAATGTATATGTGCAATGAAATGTAAACTTATCTGTTAAGTTTAAATTAATGCATGATTAGTTTTGAATATGATAAATGTAATTAATATATATAATGTGCTAATATATGAATGCATGTGCCTAATGAAAATGAAAGAACGTTATGAGTGTTTGATGGAATGTACATGTATGTGAAAATGCGACGAATTTAATAATGATATGGAAAATTTTGCGTGCGTGAGTCGGTCGTGGATAGATAGGCATGCCTATAGAGTTCTGATGCTGAACCCCTTTATTCTATTTGGACCCTGATCAGGTCTCCGTTCGGATCCTCGCGATCCTTAATATGTATGGGATCTTGTTTAAGATCCCTCAATGTGAAAATATTTTTGATGAGAAAATAAATATGTTGCTTTTCGATTGTACCCTCGGGTACCCCCAATGTGTTATGTTTACTCGTTTATCCACCCCTTTAACTTAGCATGCAATTAAAAGAATAAAAGAATGTGAATAAATCGATAAGTTCTGTGATGATGTGCTAAAAAGTTATGCGGATAAGCTTTGAAAGTGATCATTAAGATATTGAGCTTGTGCTTTACGCACTTAAATGTTCTGGATCCTTTATAGACACCTATGCGGAAATGTGTGGTATCTTTAGGTGCCGATGTGTTTTGTATAATAAGTCAATGTCCGTGAATGAAAAGAGATATAACAAATAATGTTGTTCTGATAAGTGTGTATGAATGAATACTGTTTGCATAAGAATTCGTATGTGAGAAATGCATGTTGTTAATCTGTTCATAAGTTATGAGTATGATTGTCTATATAAAGTCTGTGCAATAATTTTTGAAATGATTGATATGCATATTTGCTACAGTTAAGTACTCAGTAAATGAACTCTATGAATATATCCGTTTATATGTTTAAATTGAGAATACAGGTATGTATTGTGTTATCTACCTTCTGGACCTTAGCCTGGATAATTACTGTAAGTATTTTGGTAAGTAATTCATGTACCTTGTTGTTGATTTTAATGAATACGGTAAATTATATATTGATTGGTATGTAAGGAATAATAAAGTGTTAAGTATGATATAGATAATTGAATTTAGGAAACGAGTTAAGATTAACTTTGGAATTTGTGTGCATAAGGTTCTTTGTAGAACTACGTGGTTCTGATTCCCTACTATAGGGATACATAGGAAGCTTAAAATATTTATTTTAGGCCCGAACCAAATCAGATAATCAAAATGTTTTGTTTAGTTTTTAATACGTAATTGTTTGAACAAATGAAAGGCCTTAACTTAAGTAGTAACACTATTATCTGCATGATTTTGGAATTACTAGTAAGTATGGGAATTGGTAAGGCTTAATATTTCTGACTAGCAAAATGTATTTTTGGTAACCTATGAGGTATAACAATTGATATGGTTAATTAAATGAATTAGGTAAACAATTACTAAAGTATAATGTTATTGTGACTTTAAAAAGGTAATAAAGTTATTTCTTGTTATGGTATATAAATGAGTGTGTTTACGAAATTGTTTAGGTTTTCGTATGAGAATAAGAATATGAATTTATGATAGTTTTAATCGGTGTACTTTATGTTTATGTATATATATATATATTTATTTGCATGTGTTTGCCTCGACAACCACTGTGAGTGGCTGCCCATTATTTGTTTCGCCCGACTAAGCGTTATCGCTTAGCACGGTTGTTTGTCCGTGCAAGTTAGGAGATCAGAGTAGCACAGCGGTCCGCTGAGTTTTGGCCAACGAGTCGCTAGATTTTCATAGGAAGTGTTTTTGTTTTTGGCATGTAATTAAATTTCATTTATTTAGCATTGTTATTAAGATGTAATAATCTTTAGTGCGAATGATGGTGTGTGTGAGATAAGTTTAGGATGTGTATGTGGTTGAGGTTCTAGATGTTAGAAATTTTATTATTCCTTTTTTGTTTTGCTAAGTAAGTGTCTCGTCCGGTAGGACCCTTCACTCACCGTAGCTCCCAGTCCTTCGTTATGCTACATTTGGGAGTTAGAGGTGTTACAATTAGTGGTATCAGAGCTACGATTTAGTCGGTTCTGGTTAACTAGGTGTTTTGAAGTGTGTTTGTATAGTTTAGCATTGGCCAAAGAGGATGATCTTGTCCTTTAGATATCTTTTGGGAAGGGAAACCTATTGATTTTTATAAAGTGTTTCGTTAAGTGTTGGCTCGGTAGGACACGATCTACCTGCCTTGAATTGTTATGAGTGTGTTATCAGAGTTCTGTTAACATGTTGTTTGATAATAGGTGGCTTAAGGAGAAGCTTTCATGGAAGATCATGAAGTGCATTGATATGTGGTTATCTTATGGGAATAGATATTTCGATGTTTTGGAAATAGAGTGTTTTGATTTTTGTAAGATTATAGTGATGCTCTGTATGCCTGTCAGGTTTCTCTAGAAATTGTTTGAATATAATCATGTTGAACCATGGGGATAGGGAAAAGTGCATTATTATAGCATTGATTTCATTTCTGCATCATCTTGCATACATGAACCATCACATCCTCATTGCATCATTATCTTTTGATCACACACGAGAAGCATTTGTGTATGCGTGTTCGATGGAGAAAAAGCTGACAGGGTGTACATTGTGTATTTGATATTAAGATTAGGTGTGATTTAAGAGCATAGCAATTGTTAAGGAGAATGTATTATCTTTATAGTCAGAACTAAGTAGAAGGAATATTTTGGAATCTTGCATGAACGAATGTGTAAAGATTTTGGAGTAGGATACGAGTACTGTTAGTAAGGAAAATAGCATGTGTGTCGGATGTTTTTGAAATATTAAGGAATTGTGTAGCAAAAGGTTGTAAGTTATGTGCTTTGGTTTCCGATTGGTGGTTAAAGTAATGATTGTTCTGATGGATATGATTGATTTGAATGTAATATAATGAGAAGAGAAGTATGAGATTTATTTAAATCAATTTTAAGAGTTTGGCTTTAGTTATGGACAAGAGGAAGTTATGACTTAAAGAAGTGGTTTGAGAGTATGGTGATGAGAATAAGTAAAAGCAAGTGGGTATGTGAAAGGTGACGTGTAAGAGAATGTTAGTGAATTGCAGTATAGCGTTCGGATTTTTCAGATGTAAGTGAATTTCGAGGATGAAATTCTTTTAGGAGGGAAGAATTGTAACAACCCGAAATGTACCCTAGAAGGATTTGAGCATATTGAGGATTAGCGGTGACTAAAGTTATGCAAGTTGAAGTGTTTGGTATGCTAACTGGATAATTTAAGAATTAATGTAAAAGTTTTGGCAAGTGCGGCCAATGGTAAAATTGTGAAGTATGTATTTCGGGCTTGAATGAAAGAATAAAATTTATCAAGTGGGCCAATGTGATGGATTAGTAAGTTATGAGTGTTAATGTATGAGGTTATGGGAGTTGGAGGGTAAAAAAGAGAATTTGACATAAATATCTAAATAGGACCAATGGAAATGTGACAAGTGGCAAGGGGATAGGAGGAGTATAAAAGACGAGAGAGAAGGCAGAAAATCTGCCCTCTCCCTTTCCCGTTCTCTTGTTCTTTCTTTCTTCTTCCTCTTCTTCTTTTCCTTCTTGTTTCAATGCCTTGTGTTTCCCCTATGATCTAAACTCAAGATTGATGATGAAGTTAATTAGCAAAAGTTATTTAAGTGAAGAGGTTGTTAAGAGAGGTAAGATTTAGTTTTGTTTCCTTCTATCTTTTTTGATTTGGATAAAACCCTAGATTTATGTTGTGTGTGTGTGTTTGTGTTATTGCTGAGGATTTTGGATGAGAAAACTTTGGATGGGTTTTGAAACAAGAAAGATCAACCAAGGAAGCCATTAGGAGCAAAAGAAGTCAGGTTTGGTATTTATGTGCATTTTTATGATTTTGTGTTCTTCCTTGAATTTCTGAAAATTTGATGATTATGAGGTTCATGTTAGTATAAATGTTTTGAGTCTTGGTTTGATTTAAGTTGTGATGCATGAATGATGAATTATGGGAGCAAATTTGAGTTGGATGGATTTTACTATATTTTTTTGGGTTTGCGATTGTTGGAGTTTTGATTATGTTAATTCATGGATTGATCGTATTAATTGCTGTAAAAGTTATGTTTATGCTGTTTGTTATGATGGGATATGCTTGATCCAAGGTAAGTTGAAGTTTGGATTGATTTTTGGAGTTTTGGGTGTGATTTTTGGAAGAAGGATTTCTGTAATTTTTTCGATGGAATCTGGAAAATGCGACTCTACCGTGAGCGTGATACTTCTCACGATCATGATAGAGACGGGTTCTCAGCTACCAGCTGAGTTATCGGTGTTGGTGTGCACGAGTTGTGCACATGGTACACGGTGCACGAGTCGTGCACTTGTGCCCGAGACATGCACATGGTGCATGAGTCATTCAATTGGAGCACAAGTCGTGTCACTAGGCATGACTCGTAGCAGACTCCTCTCCCTCTTGTGTCTGATTTGATCTTCTATGTTTTGCCTTCACGAGCCGTGTCACTGAGCATGACTCGTGATGTCCGCAGGGCAAGCTTGTCCACTAATGCGAGCACGAACTCTCGTCGCGATCGCGACAGTCCCCTCTCTGCCTTATACTCTTTTTGAAAAACTTCTTATTTGCATGGTTTCTCACTTATGTTATGCATATATGATTAAAAATGTAAATTATTTGATGTATTTCCCATGCATAGTAATTATTGAAATATAAGAGTTTGATCCACCATTACTGTATTGTAAATGTATATGTGCAATGAAATGTAAACTTATCTGTTAAGTTTAAATGAATGCATGATTAGTTTTGAATATGATAAATGTAATTAATACGTATAATGTGCTAATATATGAATGCATGTGCCTAATGAAAATGAAAGAATGTTATGAGTATCTGATGGAATGTACATGTATGTGAAAATGTGACGAATTTAATAATGATATAGAAAATTTAGCCTGTGTGAGTCGGTCGTGGATAGGTAGGCATGCCTATAAAGTTCTGATACTGCAGCCCCTTTGTTCTGTTTGGACCCTAACCTATCATGCCTATAGAGTTTGATACTGCAGCCCCTTTGTTCTGTTTGAACCCTGATTAGGTTCCCATTCGAATCCTCGCGATCCTCAATGTGTATGGATCTTGTTTAAGATCCCCCAATGTGAAAATGTTTTTGATGAGAAAATAAAGATGTTTCTTTTCGATTGTACCCTCGGGTACCCCCAATGTGTTCTGTTTACTCATTTATCCACACCTTTAACTTAGCAGGCAATTAAAAGAATAAAAGAATGTGAATAAATTGATAAGTTATGTGATGATGTGCAAAAAAGTTAATCGAATAAGCTTTGAAAGTGATCGTTAAGATATTGAGCTTGTGCTTTACGCACTTAAATGTTCTGGATCCTTTATGGACACCTATGCAGAAATGTGTGGTATCTTCGGGTGCCGATGTGTTTTGTATAATAAGTCAATGTCCGCGAATGAACAGAGATATAACAAATAATGTTGTTCTGATAAGTGAGTATGAATGAATACTGTTTGTATAAGAATTCGTATGTGAGAAATGCCTGTTATTAATCTGTTCATAAGTTATGAGTATGATTGTCTATGTAAAGTCTGTGTAAGAATTTTTGAAAAGATTGATATGCATATTTGCTATAGTTAAGTACTCAGTAAATGAACTCTATGAATATATCCGTTTATATGTTTAAATTAAGAATACAGTTATGTATTGTGTTATCTACCTTCTGGACCTTAGCCTGGATAATTACTGTAAGTATTTTTGTATGGAATTCATGTGCCTTGTTGTTGATTTTAATGAATACAGTAAATTAAATATTGATTGGTAAGTAAGGAATAATAAAGTGTTAAGTACGATATAGATAATTGAATTTAGGAAATGATTTAAGATTAAATTTGGAATATGTGTGCATAAAGTTCTCTATAGAACTACGTGGTTCTGATTCCCTACTATAGGGAAACGTAGGAAGCTTGAAATATTTATTTCAAGCCCGAACAAAATCTAAGAATCGAAATGTTTTGTTTAGTTTTGAATATGTAATGGTTTGAATAAATGAAAGGTTTTGACTTAAGTTGTAATACTATTATCTGTATGATTTTGGAACTACTAGTAAGTATGGGAATCAGTAAGGCTTAATATTTCTGACTAGCAAAATGTATTTTTGGTAACCTATGAGGTATAACTATTAATATGGTTAATTAAATGAATTAGGTAAACAATTAGTAAAATATAATGTTATTGTGACTTTAAAAAGGTAATAAAGTTATTTTTGGTTATGGTATATAAACGAGCGTGTTTATGAAATTGTTTAGGATTTCGTATGAGAATAAGAATATGAATTTATGATAGCTTTAACCAGTGTACTTTATGTTTATGTATATATATATATATTGATTTGCATGTGTTTGCCTCGGCAACCACTGTGAGTGGCTTCCCATTATTTGTTTTGCCCGACTAAGCGTTATCGCATAGCACGGTTATTTGTCCGTGCAAGTTAGGAGATCAGAGTAGCACAGCGGTCCGCTGAGTTTTGGCTAACGAGTCGCTAGATTTTCATCGGAAGTGTTTTTGATTTCGGTACGTAATTAAGTTTCATTTATTTAGCATTTGTATTGAGATGTAATAATTTTTAGTGCGAATGATGGTGTGTGTGAGATAAGTTTAGGATGTGTATGTGGTTGAGGTTCTAGATGTTAGAAATTTTATTATTCCGTCTTCTATTTTGCTAAGTTAATGTATCATCCGGTTGCACCATTCGCTCACCATAGCTCTCTGTCCTTTGTTATGCTACGTTTGGGAGTTGGGGGTGTTACATGGGGTACGATGATTAAAGAGATGAAAAAGAAATAGACTGGATATTTTGCAGACCACCTCTCATCAAATTTATCTTGGCAGCACAGATTCGATCGTATAGAAGATATCGAAGGACATCCGAAGAAAACGTATAAGTAGGGTTAGAATTTTATTTTCCCATTGTAATTAATATTGTCTCCTCTTACATATCTAGAATCAATAAAATGAGGGTATTTTCAATTTCCAATCTTTACTTTGATTTTTTACTTAATGTATTGTAATCCGATAGTATTCTAATAACGAACGTTAATATTTCGCTTAAAAGTCTTGGAAATACTTCATTAAGCATATAACCCCATCAGATAATATAAATAAACTTTGATTCAGATAATGTGATCGGAACAATCATCAATTAAGACAGATAATCATATTAAATGACTTTTGAGTTTTAAGTAGGAGATATTTTGAAGCCTTTAAGGGGATAATCAAGTCAGGCATGACTTTTACTAATCGAATTGGGATATCATCAAGCATGGATTTCCCTTTCCTATCATTCGGGTTATCCCAATGGTATCAGGTCTATTTACTTTAAGATGGTCATGCTTTCTAGGAATATGTCATCTACTTGTAGCGGACATATCCAATTAGAGCAAATAATCACAATGTGCATGATTTTGCAGCTCGATTTATGAACAAACATTTAGGGTGATAATTCATCTTGATGTAACTTTTGCAAGTTGTCTTGTGACAATGTTAAGTTTAAAGTGACAGGTTTAGGAGTGGTCATCAAGAATTGCTACAGATATCCATTTTTTTTTTTTTGCAATATCTCAAGATTTACTTCACAATTCAACTAGCATGCTTACTGATCAGTCCGATCGGAATGCGAGGATTTGTTGATCCTGGCATTACTTTATATCTTTTAGTCTTCCTTTAGGTCGATTGGAATTATCGTTAGCTTTTGGGCATTAATTTTTCAAGACTCCTGTGATGAGTCGATCGGATGTGGTTTTTGCGATTTTAACTTGGGATGTGGTCAAGCTTGTAACACCCCCTACCCATACGTAGGCGATCCCATCCGGTAAGGAGTGAGATGCCGTATGAGTCAAGGTGCCACCAAACAGATACAAAGCAAAACATACATTCATACATAACATACATACAGAAATACGGGATAATAAAAAACTTTAAAGGAAAAGAACACCATAGCTGATCATGCATTAATATAATAAACCATTACAATAATGTTCTGATCAACTGGCTGAAACAAAAGATATTACATAACCAAAATATAAGTACAAAAGCGGAAGCTATAACAAAACTGATACAAGAGAGTTTTATACAAAAGAATCATTACAGATTACAAAAACTGAGCCCTACACTAAAACCTTCTGTGTTGGCTTGACGGCGGCGACTCTCTCAAAGCAAAACTCCTTCTGCACCTGCACGGGTAAGAACACCGTGCTAAGCGATAAACGCTTAGTGGGGAAACACACATAAAATATGGACGGCCATTCACAATGGTCGTCAAGGCATAACACATTCACAATGGCAAAATGCAATAGCTTTAACATAATCCATATAAACATGCTCACAATTTAAAGCCATACATTCCGCATTTCAGATTCATATTCATGCCAAATAATCCAAAATCCATCTCATCAATTATACTCATACGGATATCACATTTATATAGCCAAAACAGAATAGAGCAAACCAATCAAACACCTGCTGACTCGAGGTAGTGGATAACGAGTGTACTGAAGGTACCTTACGGGTACGAATCGAATACTGAGGGTACCTCACAGGTACAAATCAAAAGTCATTTCATTTTTATCAAAACACAATATTTTTACTGAGGGGATCTTAAACATGATCCTAATACTTAAGGGTTCGTGAGGAACCAAACGGGGGACCTGATCGGGGTCCAAACTGAACTGAGGACTGCAACTAAGAGACTCTATTAGGCATGCCTAACTATCCACTTACTTGACTCTAACAGGTTATGCGTCATTCAAATCATATTTCAGAGTACAGAATAAAATTAATCTGAAGAATCATCAAAGCATATAAAAGTATGACATGCATCATACATCAGTATAAGTCCATTCAGAAGAAGTACGAAAATTCATTTTTGAGTTAAAACCGGAAAATTTCAGAAAATAGGCCGAACGGGGGTGACCGACAAGGTGGGCTGGTCACGAGTCGTGACTGGCATCACAACTCGTGACTGGCCTCTTCCTCTGGCTGGTCACGAGTCGTGACTGGGAGTCACGCCTCGTGACTGGCTTCTGGTCACGTTGTGACTTGCCTTTTTTTCTCTTGCTGGTCACGAGTCGTGACTGGCTTCTTTCTTTGGGCTGGTCACGGGTCGTGACTGGCAGACACCACCCGTGACTGCCTTCTCAGGCCTATCACGAGTCGTGACTGAGAGTCACGCCTCGTGACTGGCTTCCTCTTGGCTGGTCACGAGTTGTGACTTGTAGTCACCACTCGTGACTGGCCTCTCTGGCTGGTCACGAGGCATGACTGGGAGTCACAACTCGTGACTGGCCTCTCACTTGGCTAGTCACGCAACAGACACAACCTGGAAATGGGATTTTCAACAGTAATGCGATATTCCATTTTCCAGAATTCTAGAACTCAAAAATCAATCCCATACTTGAATCAAAACCATACAAATCTGTTCATACCTTCCAGAAGATGTCCCATATAGCATAAACAAGATAAATGCAACTTAATTCAGAAATTAAAACAACCAAATCAAGCATAAATGCATTCAAGCTTCTCAAGAACATAAACCCTAAATTACAGTAAGTTCAAATCAAGCACAATTCACAAACAAAAATCCCAAACCTGAGATTCTAAGCTTCAATCACTTAGCTCCACTACTCCCAGCAACCTCATTGCCCTTAGGATCGCGAGGAGCCACAGCTAAGCAACAACACATCGAAGAACAATCAAAATAAAAACCCTAAGTTAATCTAAACCCAAAGAAGAAGAAGAAGAAGGTGAAAACAAATGGAAAACAGAGTGAGGAATGCAATGACTTACCAAAGAGGATGCAAAGAGATGATTAATTCCACCAATATAGACTTGAATCCACACCAGAGTTCTTAGAGTGAAGAAAATGAAGAAGAACAAGAAGATGAGGGGAAGAAGGGAAAACGTGAATCTGCCCTTCCCCTTTCTTTCTTTCCTTTTTCTTTTTCTTTTCTTTGCCCTAAGCATGTGTCAATTTCCTATTGGTGAAACTAACCACTCACACCCAAAAAGCAAACATTACTCACACACAATGCACTCCCAACTAATGCACACCCTACAATGGTATGAACACACACACAATGCATTCCCATCTCAAAACACCTTAATATGGTATGCTCAAATGCACACAACCATATCCCAATTAATTCACACACTAATGTCATACATATAACCATATGCTAATAGAACCCCAAAAACATGCATTTTACTAAAATACCCTTATGATATGCCGGACATATGCAAATGCTTGCACATACAGACAGGCTCATACTACTAGGGGGCAAACGGGGTGTGACAACTCTCCCCTACTAAATAAGAATTTCATCCTCGAAATTCTCACTTGAACTGAACAACTGCAGATACTGAGCTCTCATCGACTCTTTCGGTTCCCAAGTCGCTTTCTCGACTCCATGATGGTTCCATAACACTTTTATCAAAGGAATCTGCTTACTCCTCAGTTGCCTCACCTCTCGAGCTAGGATGGCTCTCGGTTCCTCATCAAAGGAAAAATCTAGCTGAACCTGAATATCCTGAACTGAAAGAACATGCGAAGGATCTGATCTGTACCGCCGAAGCATCGAAACGTGGAACACATCGTGCAACTTTGCTAACTCCATCGGTAACGCCAATCTATAGGCTACAGGTCCAACCTTACCCAAAATCTCATAAGGACCAATGAAACGAGGAGTAAGCTTACCTTTCTTTCCAAACCGAAGCACTTTCCTCCAAGGAGAAACTTTAAGGAAAACCTTGTCCCCGATCATAAATTTCACGTCTTTCCTCTTTAAATTAGCATAAGACTTTTGTCGATCCTTGGCCGCCTTCAAATTTCACTGCACAACTCTGATCTTATCTTCGGTATCTCTAACCAACTCTGGCCCAATCACTGATCTTTCGGATAGCTCGGTCCAACAAACCGAAGTCCTACATTGCCGACCATATAAAGCCTCATATGGTGCCATACCAATACTCGACTGAAAGATATTGTTGTAGGCAAACTCCATCAGCGATACATATCTGTCCCAACTACCCAGAAAATCCAAAGTACAAGCCCTCATCATATCCTCCAGAATCTGAATGACCCGCTCTGACTGACCATCTGTCTGAGGATGAAACGCTATACTGAAGTTCAACTTGGTGCCCAAAGCTCTCTGCAACTCTTTCCAAAACTTGGAAGTGAACCTCGGATCCCGGTCTGAAACTATGGATAAAGGCACACCATGCAACCGAACTATCTCATCCACATAGATACTGGCCAACCTGTCCATCGAGTAGTCCACTCTAACTGGCAGAAAGTGAGCTGATTTCGTAAGTCGATCCACTATTACCCAAACTGAGTCATGCTTCTTCTGAGTTAAAGGCAAACCAGATACAAAGTCCATGGCGATATCATCCCACTTTCACTCAGGAACGGATAAAGGCGTAAGCAATCCCGATGGAACCTGATGCTCGGCCTTTACCTGCTGACAAGTAAAGCACTTGGACACAAAATCCACGATGTCTCTCTTCATACCGGACCACCAATAAAACTGTTTCATGTCCCGATAAATCTTCTCACTGCCAGGATGCATAGTAAAAACTGTACTATATGCCTCACTCATAAGCTGTCTCCTCAAATCCTCAGACTCTGGCACACACAAGCGATCCCTAAACATAAGCACCTCATCCTGAACTGAGAACTCTGACTGCTTCCCCGATCTGACCTCTTGCACAATCCGCTGAAGTCTCTGATCATCCCTCTGAGCATCCACAATCCTCTGTCTCAAGGTAGGCTTCACACGCAACTGAGCAATCAAAGCCCCATCTGAATCAAACCTCCATCTGAACCGTCTCAGGAACAAGGCTGAAACTGACTTCTGACTCAAAGCATCCGCGACAACATTGGCCTTACCAGGATGGTAATCCACAATGCAGTCGTAATCCTTAAACAACTCAAGCCAACGGCGCTGTCTCATGTTCAACTCTTTCTGTGTGAGAAAGTACTTCAAGCTCTTATGGTCCGAAAAGATCCTACACTTTTCCCCATACAGATAATGACGCCAAATCTTCAAAGCAAAGATCACAGCCGCCAACTCTAGATCATGCATCGGATAGTTCCTCTCATGTGGCTTTAACTGTCAAGAAGCATAAGCCACGACCTTACCTTCTTGCATCAAAACACATCCAAGGCCCACACCCGAAGCATCACTATAAATGACAAACTCTTTACCCGAGATGGGTTGAGTAAGAATAGGAGCCTCAACAAGCAACTGCTTTAACTGATCAAAACATGCCTGGCATCTATCTGACCACTCAAATCTTACCCCTTTCCTCAACAATCTAGTCATCGGAGAGGCAATCACAGAAAAACCCTTAACAAACCGACGGTAATACCCTGCCAAACCAAGGAAACTCCTCACTTCCTGAACATTCCTAGGCGCTTTCCAATCAACTATCGCCTCAATCTTGGCCGGATCAACCTGAATACCCCTAGCTGAAACAATGTGACCCAAAAATGACACTTCCCGAAGCCAAAAATCACACTTGCTTAGCTTGGCAAACAACCGATGCTCTCGCAACATCTGCAAAACCAATCTGAGATGCTCCTCATGCTCACTCTCATCCTTGGAATACACCAAGATATCATCAATGAATACTACTACAAATAGATCTAGATATGGCCTAAACACACGGTTCATCAAATCCATAAAAGCCGTTGGAGCATTGGTCAAACCAAACGGCATCACAAGAAACTCATAGTGGCCATACCTAGTCCGAAATGCAGTCTTAACCACATCTGCATCCTGAACTCGAAGCTAATAGTACCCTGACGGAAGATCTATCTTAGAGAAGACACCTGCACCTCGAAGCTGATCAAACAAATCTTCAATCCTAGGCAACGGATACTTATTCTTCACTGTAACCTTATTAATTTTCCTGTAGTCGATACACATCCTCAAAGATCCATCTTTCTTCTTGACAAACAGAACTGGAGCTCCCCAAGGAGATATGCTAGGTCGAATAAACCCCTTATCCAATAGCTCTTGTAGTTGAGTCTTAAGTTCTCTCAACTCTACAGGAGCCATCCGATAAGGTGCTTTCGATATGGGAGTGGTACCCGGCATAATCTCAATGGACAACTCGACCTCTCTCTCGGGAGGCAAACCAGGCAACTCGCTCGAAAACACATCACTAAACTCCCGCACAACAGGGATGTCCTCAATCTGAACTTGATCTCTCTTGGAATCCAACACAACTGCTAGAAAAGCCTCACAACCTTTCCTGATAAACCTCTTGGCTTGCATCGCAGAAATCACATTATTCAAAGAACTAGCACCCAAACCTTTCATAAACACAGGAGACTGACCTCTATCCCGAAGCACAACTGTCTTCCTATGGCAATCAACTACAGGCCGATGTGTACCCAACCAGTCCATACCCAGAATCAGATCAAACTCTCTGAAAGGCAACTCAATCAAATCCGCTGGAAGCACAACTCCCTCAACCATCAGAGGACAACTCCTAAAGACTCTACTCACACTGACACTATGCCCTAATGGACTGGTCACACATATCTCATAATCTAACTGATCAACCACATGCAACTTATCAACAATTTTATCTGTGCACAAATATAAGTGTGTGGAACCAGGGTCAATTAGAGCATACAATTCAGTATCATAGAGTAGGAACTTACCAGCAATAACATCAGGCGCATCCTGCTCCTCTCTGGCTCGCACAGCATATGCTCTAGCTGCAACTGGCAACTCATGATCCACTGTCTCTGATGCAGCACCCTCTCTAGGTCGACCACCTCGACCTCTACCACGGCCTCTACCACGGGTAGCCTGAGAAGCATTCGAACCAACCCTACTGGCCTCTCTCTGGGAACCTGAATCCTCATGCAATCTCGGACAGCTAGCCAAAAGATGCTCAGTGCTCCCACACCTGAAACACGTACCGGAGAGCCACCTACACTCACCCCGATGAGTCTTACTGCAATGAGGACAAACTGATGCAGTCTCAGATCTACCACCTCTACCAGAACCTGACACAGCTGCAAGACCCTGTCTTCTACCTCTGGAAATTGGGCCAGATGATGACTCATCCTGTGGGTTCCTCGATCTCTTACTCGAGGATGAAGAAGATCCTCCACGAGAAGGGTTCCTCCTCTGAGCCCTCTCTCTCATCACAGTCTCAGATCTCTCAGCCCTCACGGCAGCTTCCACAATCTAATAATAACTTACTCCAGGCATACACATCAAAGAAATCAAAGCAATCTTTAAAGACTCATTCAACCCCGCTTCAAAATGCTTGCATCTGAAATCATCTGTCATAACCCCACGCGGAGCATAGCGAGATAACCGGTTGAACTCTTTCTCATAATCTGAAACTGATATGGTCCTCTGCCTCAAACTCAAAAACTGCTCCCATCTAGCATCCCTATAAGTCTGAGTAATATACTTCTTTGTGAACTCACCTCAAAGAACTCCCAAGTGATCGGATCCGGTAGCTGAGGATGTCTGCAAACCAATTTCCACCATTCAAAAGCGGACCCTTGCAGTAAAACTAGTGCACACTCTGCTTGCTGGTCGGGAGGACACTGAATCTCTCTCAGAGCACGCTTCACTTTATCTAACCATTTCTCAGCCATCTCTGACTCATCCAAACCCGTGCCATAAAAGTCTTCCACACCTGCCCTTCTCAAATTCTCCATAGGGGCTTTAGGAGCAGTCACTCTCTCCAAAACCCTGGCCATGTCCTGATGCAAACTAAACATAGCCTCAAAAGGCATGGCTGCGGCCTCGGGCTGGACCCTAGCATGCTGAGCCGACACAGAAATTGATGGATCTACAGCTTGAGGGTTCACACTCTCAGCGGATTCCTCAAGTGATCCACAAGTAGAATTAGAAGCCATCTAAATAAATAAGAAACAACCGCATCAGCCAACACAGATCTAGACACATACACATCTAAGTAACTCAACATAACATCAACAACACCCAGAAACGCCTAAACCGGAGCTCTGATACCAAAAACTGTAACACCCCCTACCCATACGTAGGCGATCCCATCCGGTAAGGAGTGAGATGCTGTATGAGTCAAGGTGCCACCAAACAGATACAAAGCAAAACATACATTCATACATAACATACATACAGAAATACGGGATAATAAAAAACTTTAAAGGAAAAGAACACCATAGCTGATCATGCATTAATATAATAAACCATTACAATAATGTTCTGATCAACTGGCTGAAACAAAAGATATTACATAACCAAAATATAAGTACAAAAGCGGAAGCTATAACAAAACTGATACAAGAGAGTTCTATACAAAAGAATTATTACAGATTATAAAAACTGAGCCCTACACTAAAACCTTCTGTGTTGGCTTGACGGCGGCGACTCTCTCAAAGCAAAACTCCTTCCGCACCTGCACGGGTAAGAACACCGTGCTAAGCGATAAACGCTTAGTGGGGAAACACACATAAAATATGGACGGCCATTCACAATGGTCGTCAAGGCATAACACATTCACAATGGCAAAATGCAATAGCTTTAACATAATCCATATAAACATGCTCACAATTTAAAGCCATACATTCCGTATTTCAGATTCATATTCATGCCAAATAATCCAAAATCCATCTCATCAATTATACTCATACGGATATCACATTTATATAGCCAAAACAGAACAGAGCAAACCAATCGAACACCTGCTGACTCGAGGTAGTGGATAACGAGTGTACTGAAGGTACCTTACGGGTACGAATCGAATACTGAGGGTACCTCACAGGTACAAATCAAAAGTCATTTCATTTTTATCAAAACACAATATTTTTACTGAGGGGATCTTAAACAAGATCCTAATACTGAAGGGTTCGCGAGGAACCAAATGGGGGACCTGATCGGGGTCCAAACTGAACTGAGGGCTGCAGCTAAGAGACTCTATTAGGCTTGCCTAACTATCCACTTACTTGACTCTAGCAGGTTATGCTTCTGTGACGCGCGCTGGATCCCGATGCGCCGCCCTTTCGACCGCCCACACGTGGGTGATCGGGGCATTCGCGGGTCCGTTGGCAGCTTGCGATGAATCGCAAGTGCGTCTATGTTGGGCAACAAGGAGGTATCATGGAGTCGCCACCCAATAGAACATTGGGAAAGTTTCTCTCGCCTCGGAGAGCCTAAGACTGCGCTTGGTATCCATTTTGGGCCAGCTAGAGGGATCATGGAAGGTGAACTCCTCACCCTAAAGAGCCTAGGATTAGCGCTAAAGCCTCGTGACCCAAGAAGTATTTTGGAGGATAACCTCTAACCTCTTGAGCCCAAAGACCAGAGCTGGGTCCGGGATTTCTCATCTATTTCTACCTCAATTAGTTTATGATCAAATTTTAATGTCGTTAATTCGCTCTCTCTCCACACTATGCAGTTTGATTAAAAGGCGCATTTATTCACATCTTGAAAGCGATAAATGATCAAATAGGCAATAAAAGCAATAGATTACAATAATACAAGGAGCGGAATACAACTCCCTTTTGTAAATGTGCGGATCATGCATAAATCGGGACATTGCTTATTCTGAGGACTTTGGTCCTCGCATGCATCATTATTAAAATTGGAGATTTTTGTTTGTGATGATTTTATTGGATAATATAGGACATTGGTCCAGTTTTGTGTAAACCTCATTTTATTGAATATAAAACCATTGAGTCATTTTTATACATCAACGGGATATGAAAGGAGTACATCCATATACATGAGAGAATCAATAAAAGAAATGAAACAAGAGGATTGGGAAACTAAACCGGACGAGATCCTCCAAACATGGTAGATAGCCGCTCAAGCTCGAGATAATCCAGGAGGACCGATGTACACTCACAGAAAGTTAAGAGATGTTAATATACATAAAATTAACATATAAGAAATCAAAGAGACTGGATAGAGATGAAAAATGATTTAAAATGATGGAGACAGAACCCACCGACGGCCTTTCTTGGTTGACCGACGGGCGTCGGTTCGGTTATCCGATATGCCCGTTTGTCACTCGAGAATGGGCATCTGTAGGTGGGTGACCGACGGGCGTCGATCATGAAGATGACCCGTCGGTCACCTCTGTCTCCAAAAAACAGAAAGGAAAAAAAAACCTTTCAAAGTCAAAAAGCGGGTTTTATCCCAAAAAGAGATGAGAGAGTCAAAATAAAAGAAAGTAATGACAGATATTCAAAAATTTTACAGAATAAATAAAAAATTGAATATGAGATGAAATGGAGACAGGATCCGGAATATTTACCCTCAGATAATCGCTTCAGGTGAGATTCTGGTGTCGGTTAGAGCCTCGCGCATTCCACGAGAAGCAAAGATGAAAGATTAAAGAGAGAAAATGAGATATTTCACCTTCAATCCTTCAGAAAATCGATTTTGGAGTCAAAATCTAAAGAAAACTAATTAGCTTTTAGTTCCCTTTGATTGATTTGATCCTTGATTCAATAGAGTTCTTTTAGAAAAAATGTTTTTGGAAGAGAGAGAAAATGTGCTTGAAATTGGGCAGAGTTTCCTCTTCTGAAAATTTTTCCAACCCTTTTCAAATGAAAATCCAGAGCTTTTATAGCCAGATACGACCGACGGGCGTCGGTGTATTGAGGCGGGCGTTGGAAGAATCCTTCTGACACAAGGATTAATCCGACGGCCTTGCCACATCCACTGACGGGCGTCGGAAGGGTTGCGTGCTCTGGGAAACCAGGCGGCAATCTGACAGGGGCGGTGATTTTTCGACGGGCATCGGAAAATACCCATAGCCGTCGGTGACTCGGAGCGACGGGCCGGCTCGACAGACGGGCTGGCCGTCTGTGGAGGACAAAAAGCCCCTTTGACTCGAAAAAAACCTCTGTTTTTCTCTCCTTCGGCCCAGGAATGATAAAAACCTTACTTCTCATGGAACGCGGGGCTAAAACCTCTAAATCCAACCTCCCATACAGGCTTGGACATTAATTTCATCATAGGGTAACCTCTGATCCGGACCGCTCCGGGACACGGTGCTTACAGTTGCCCCCAGTTTTGGGGAAACTAGTGCACAAGCGCCTAGATAAGCCAAAACTCAGAGAAAGGTCAGAAAGGAAGCGTACCTGCGACGGCTTTTCACCCTCCGTGCCTTCTTCCGGGTGGACCTTGTCTCGATCCGCTCGGTGATGCAAAGATATTTCCATCGGCCTTATCTCGACCGGTAGGTACTCAGGGAGATACAGCATGCTCTGGCTGCAACCTCGATCCGGTGAGATGCAGCATGCTCTGGCTACAACCTCGGTTTGGTGAAGAGCAGTGTTTCTTCAACTGCAGCTTCGATCTGTGAGATGCAGCACTCTTTGGCTACAATCTCGATCTGGTGAAGGGCAGTGTTTCTTCAACTGCGGCTTCGATCTGGTGAGATGCAGCATGCCTTGGCTACAATCTCGATCTGGTGAAGGGTAGTGTTTCTTCAACTGCAGCTTCGATCTGTGAGATGCAGCACTCTCTGGCTACAATCTCGATCTGGTGAAGGGCAGTGTTTCTTCAACTGCAGCTTCGATCTGTGAGATGCAGCACTCTATGGCTACAGTCTCGATCTGGTGAAGGGCAGTGTTTCTTCAACTGCAGCTTCGATCTGTGAGATGCAGCACTCTCTGGCTACAGTCTCGATCTGGTGAAGGGCAGTGTTTCTTCAACTGCAGCTTCGATCTGTGAGATGCAGCACTCTCTGGCTACAGTCTCGATCTGGTGAAGGGCAGTGTTTCTTCAACTGCGGCTTCGATCTGTGAGATGCAGCACTCTCTGGCTACAGTCTCGATCTGGTGAAGGGCAGTGTTTCTTCAACTGCGGCTTCGATCTGTGAGATGCAGCACTCTCTGGCTACAGTCTCGGTCTGGTGAAGATGAGGAAACCCCACCGGGTTCCTCGTTCCGAAAGAGATCCTTTTAATCGATATCTATGTTCGGACTAGTATTCCTCTGTACCTGTGAGATAAAAGATTTTGTTAGTTCACGTTTGAGTGGTCATCTTTTGACCTGTCTATTGATGGCGTGACCTTGCTTTATTGGCTATGCCATGTTTCATCTTTTATTCATTTTTCTTATTGAGCTGTTATCGATTATCATTTTTGTTGTTTTTTATTTTTTTTTTGTATATTTTTTTTATTTTGTCATTTTTATCGACATGTAAGTAGATATGAGAACATACACTTTCTGTGACGTGATTAAGCCATTAACAATCGAAATGATCATGCAATAAGGAAGCAAAAGTTTTCCACTAGAAATGTCATTTTTTTACAGTGCATATACAATATATAAAAAATATACAAAAGATACAAAAATAACTCCCTGAAGATCAGAGAGGTGTGTAGTCTGAGGGCTCATCGGGATCCTCGTCATCTGATATATGCACGGTCCCTGGCGGAGGTGGAGGTGGCGGCGGAGCTGTGGAGGGTCCTGCCACATGATCATGGGCCTGCCTGAACTGGATCTGAGCGTAACCGTCCAAGAAGGGCTGGGTGCAGGTGCTCATAAACCCTAGGGTCTCAGAAACCTTCTCTCCCAACTTCTTGAAGGCTTGGCTCAACTGAATGGTCTGCTCGCTGGCGGCCTTTCTCCTCTGCTCCAGGCTCTGCTCCGTCTGCTCCCTAAACTCCCTCATGGTCTAAGAAAGAGGGGGGAGAATCCCCTCCATCGCCGGGACGCGGGATCTCAGAGAGCCAAGTGACTCATCAATCATCTGTAGGGTCATATCGACCCTCTGAGACGCCTGGTCCTGTGACGTCCTCAAATCATGAGCGAGCTGCTGCCTCAACTCCCTCTGACCCTGAGCTATCTGCTCAATCAGCCTCATCTGCTCTCCTTTGAAAGCCTCCAGGACCCGAGTCTGCTCATCCCTAAAGGCATCCACGGCCCGAGTCTGCTCCCGAGTCGTGTGCTCAATGTAGCCCGCCTGCTCTCGAGCTAAACGCTCCACTGACTGGGACTGCTCCTGAATGGCAGCTTGCTGACGATCCAACCTCTCGTGGATAGCCCTGTCTCTCTCATCCTGTCGCCGCTTCAAGGCTGTGAACATGGAGGTGAGGAGCTGAGAGAAGTCAGGCTGCACAGGCTGCTGCGGTGCTGGCTCTGGTGGCGGTGCCGAGGAGGTGGATGCCCCTGGGTCACCTCGGGAGTACGGATGGTATCTCTCGGAGGGCCCATGGATAGACCTCTGTACCCTGGCGCTCAGTGATGGGACTGGAGTCGGTGCTCTGGATGTCGGTGAAGCGGCAAAGAGGTCGTCCATCGTGATCTCAAAGTCAAAATCTGAGGGGGTCCTAGGTGGCTCCTGCTGCTGTGGTGGACGTGCCGTCCGCGGCTGAGGAGGCTGAGGAGGCTAGTGCTCCGGCTGAGGCTGGGGCTGTGGCTCGGGCTCTGGTTGAGGCTCTGGCTGTGGAGGCTGCTCCTCCTGGTGCTCCGGGTGATCAGGATCTGCCCCCAAGGGTGGAAGGTTGAACAACTGCCGGGTCTCATGGATGGTCAATACCCTATAGGCCTCTGCCTGGCCAGATATCGGGGAGATCATCCCCATCTACACTGCCGCCGCGGCGTCTACATGGATCCCCTCCGGCAAGGGTCCTCTCAAACTCTCGGGGTTAAACCCCAATCTCAACAATAATCGGGTGATGACTCCTCCTACCATCACCACCGGTGTCAACCCTCTGCTGACTCTGGTTAGGTTGGCCAAGATCTCGTGGCTAATGTTGAGATGCTGGCCTGCCACCATAGCCCAGAGGCTCCAGATATCGGCCGCGTTAAGCGACCCTGGATTACCAGCTCGACCGAGGTACGAGCTGGAAAGCACTCTGTGCAAATACCGGAGTGCCTGAGACACCAGTACGGTGCTCTTCGCTGTATCGTGATCGTACAGCACTCCTGGTATGGCAATGGCCGCCCAATGGGCGCGTCTCACCGCTCGCCGCGGGATCTCGACCCCCTCCTCCGTAGGGAGCCCCATAGCCTAAGCAAACCTCTGCCTAGTGATGCTGACATGGTCGCCATCGAACCAAAACTGAATCACCCCCGGATCAGTATCTGCACTCTGAAAGCCAGTGTAGCAGAGAGTGGCCAGGACCTGGCGGGTAGCCTCTGGAAAAGTCTAGAAGGCGGGCTCAAGGAACTATGTCCAACCAGCACCCTCGACAAGTAAATCAAACTCTGGGGCCAACCCAAGGGCCTCTAGAAATGGGCGAGATACAAAACGGCTGGCCCGAAACTCTACCTGAGCCAACGCTCTGTACCTCTGAGCCGACTCATCATCCATCCAATCCGGAGCTATAAGCTCGGGCTGGGCCTGCGGTGCTCTACGTTTGGGAGGCATCCTGCAAAAGGGAAGAGATCAAACATCAAAAATTTGGCAAAACAAATATTTTTAAACTCATTTCCGAGGTGAAGGCCGATTTAGGCCTCACCGGGGCAATAGCGGCCCAAGCAAGATAAAGAAATGATAAAAAGAACGAAAAGAGCAAACATCCTGTCTAAGGAAATAGCTTAAAATGCCTCGCACGCATCATGGCAAAAGCAACATGCAATCGGCATGGAAAAAAATAAAGTGAATAAGGACGGGCCTTCTAGGTCCCAGGGCATGCATTTTACATGAAAATATTCAATTCTTGAATAAATAATAAAAATTTGGGCAGCACCCCGGCAGGGGTATGCCCAACCTCCTGCAATGAAAAGGCAAAAACATAGGCCTCAGGCCTCAACAATAGTGTACACATGTAGATGGGACGCACCCCGGCAAGAGTGTGCCCCCAACAACGCAAAATAATGGCCTCAGACCGCAAAAGCAAAACATGCACAGAATGGTGCGCTAAAAATGATGCAATTCTAAAGCACCAAGATTATGGAAAGATTCTACTTCTATGTGATCATGCAAAAAGTTCGGATTTAATCATAAAAATAATAATACAAAAAAATGGGCAGCATTCTCCCTAGATTCCTAAGGCATCTAAGGCATCCTAAAGTCAAAAGGAAAAGAAATGAAGAGATAAATTGAATAAAATTCAGAAAAAAGTAGTTATTTACTTACTTGTAGTCGCGGGAAGTGTAGAAACTGGAGAAAATATGAATATCAAAGTGCCCGGTGGGTAGAAAATGCGAAAATATGAAGAAATCGAGAAAAAATAAGGAGAAAAGCTTTAAAAACCGCTAAAAAACGCTAAGAAACCGTTTGAGAGAGGGAGAAGAAAGGGACAGCAACGTTTAAACCGTCTGTCACTCGCCCTTATATAGAAATTCCTGATCGACGGGCAGGGCGTCTGTACAAGCGACCGACGGGCTGACCGTCTGTCATGCAATAAATGCGAGTTAATGCGCGTGATGAATGCAATGCTGACGTATGTGTCTGCCAGGTGGATCTATACCGACGGTCAGGCCATCTCTGTGGGGAGGCGGGCAGGCCGTCCCTGTGTAAAGGCGGTTAGGCCGTCCCTGTGAAGAGACGGGCAGGCCGTCTGCGACGCTTGCCTATAAAATCTCGCAAAATTTTTGTCTCTTCATTTTCCCACATCTTGAGTCCTTCATTTTTCTCAAAATGTCCTCTCCTCTTGCCCAAAGGATGCACCGTATTTTAGATGACAAACACACTTGGGGAGAAGGCGCCCCTTCCTCTTCGTCTAGGCTGAAATATCTGTGCCGGGTGAAAATCGACCAGAACCTCCTCCTGGCAGCGACCCACTTCTGGAACCCCCGGTTCCATGTTTTCCAATTCACCTATCAGGAACTGTGCCCTTTGCCTGAAGAGTTAGCTTCCATTCTGGGAGCACGGTTCCCTCCTAGCGCTCTGCCTTGCGTCCCCCGCTGTGGCCTCTTCTAGACCCGGGACGTAGCCCTGGCTCTGGGCATATCTTCTTTGGAGGCCAACCGGCTGATTCCTCTGAGCTCTTCCTTTTCTTTGGAGCCACTGATCGAGGCTCTGGATCAGTTCACTGACATCCCCACATATCGGGTAAGCATCACATTCTTATTCTGTATGGTGAACTTCCTTACTGTTGCTCCGGGAGGTTTGACCGGTGACTCTCGTCTGTTCGGAGTCCTGAGCGACTTTCATCTGGGACTGTCACCCCTACCACTTGTCCTGGCTGAAACTATCCTGGGTTTGGACGCTGTGAGCTCTGGGTCCACTACAAACTTTGCCGGCAGCCCCTTATTACTCCAGGTACGTCATTATTTTAAAGGTAGTGCGTCCCTCATGGATTTTCACACTAGCTTTTCTTAGCAGGAGGTGCGTCCTTTCGGATTTTCACACAACCCTGTGCCTTATTTTTGCCGGAAGTAAACCCTATTTACCCCAGCGGCTTTTTTTTTTTTTTTTGATCTGGCTACAGGAGAAACTGAAGATGCTGTCTGAACCACCCCCTCGCGTTACTCACCAGTACTCGTCGAGCCATTTCTTGCCTCGTCGACGACTTCATGGGTGTGTCACTGCTGGTGAAGGCATTACCAGATTTGGCGAGCTGTCAGATGACGATATCAGTTTTACATCCGCCTGGCTCCCGCTGTCTCATGCGGTCACCGATGGACCATCGGGTTGTGTTCCCCTCTGCGGCCTCTATCAGGCCACCTTCTGCATCACCTCTCGATGTAAACGACAGCTCGGGATGACCCAGGATATAGTGAGGGTTCCCCTGTCCTTCCGAGGAGGAGATCTCTCGGCCGCGTTTGCCTCTTGGTACCATGAGCTGTGGGGTAGATTACCTGTGAAGACCATCATCCCGAGGTTTGGCAACCATTCTGCATCTTCGACTAGCGAGTACAAGAAGTGGATCCTTAGTCCAGCCTCTGATAACAGGACCCGAGGGCTCAAGCATTTGATCGGCGAGAGCAGCAGCAGGACTTAGCCTAGCCTATATGTGTATTTCTTTTGGTGCTACATTTCTTTTTAATGCAGAACTAGAAAATGACGAAAGTGAAAAGAATAATATTTATCCTTTTTCATGAGTTTTGTGTACATTTCCATATAATTTCAGCATACATGATCAGTTTTGGCATTTACTCAGCTGCTTACGCGCCATCAATACATGAAACCAAATTTTAACAACATCAACTCCCGTTATCAATCGGCCCTCTCGGGTTTTCACGATCGGACATTTTCTCTCATGCCTCTAATTTTTGCACAGGATGCCTTTTTTCGGTTTTCACCCTGTCGAGGCGCCCAATTTTAGCATAGCCGCCTTTTTTCGGTTTTCGACTCGCGGGGCATTTTATTATCTTCTTTTTATTTTGGTCTTTAGCCATGGAACCTTTTGAGTCTGTCGACATTGATCGGTTCTTTGAATTCGTTCCCGTTACTATCTGACAAGATCGCAGCTCCCTTGGACAGCAGCTTTTTAAGGATATACGGCCCTTCCCAGGTAGGTCTGAATTTCCCCCTGATGTCTGGTATCCCTGGCCTCATCTGTTTGAACACCAAGTCCCCTTCTTTCAGCGGGTGCTTCCTCACTTTCTTTCCGAAAGTTCTCGCTAATCTCTTCTGGTATATCTGATTATGATAATAAGCTTTCAGCCTACTCTCATCCAGTAAGTTCAAGTGCTGCAACCTCTGCTGCGCCCATTCGGCTTCCGGGATTTGGGCCTCCATGACCACCCTTAGTGATTTAAGCTCTATCTCTACTGGCAATACTACTTCTGTTCCGTATACCAGGGAAAATGGTGTAGCGCCTGTAGATGATCTTACCGTTGTCCTGTATCCCCACAGGGCAAAGGGTAACTTTTCAGCCCAGTCCTTGTAGGTTTGGACCATTTTGGACAGGATCTTCTTCACATTCTTATTGGCAGCTTCTACTGCTCCATTCGCTTGCGGTCGATAGGGAGAGGATTTATGATGCTCAACACCATATTTCTCGAGAAGTTTTCTGGTTTCTCCCATGAACTGCACCCCATTATCAGACACTATGTGATGAGGGAGGCCATATCTGCAAATCAAATTCCTCTCTATGAACTTGGCCATGTCCCTTGCGTCTATTTTCTTGAAGGATTCTGCCTCGACCCATTTGGTGAAATAGTCGATTGCGACTATGATGTATCTGTGCCCATTGGACGCCGTAGGGTGAATCTCTCCAAAGATATCTATCCCCCAAGCAGCAAACGGCCAAGGTGATGTCAGGTTATGTAGTTCTGATACCGGCAGGTGTCTCAGGTCTGCGTACTGTTGGCACAACTGACATTGTTTGACATACTTCGAGCAATCAGTGTCTATCGTAAGCCAATAAAAGCCTTGCCTCATGATCTTCTTGGCCAAGGTCAAACCATTCATGTGGGCCCCACAGACCCCTGCATGGGTTTCCTCCATTATCTTGCGCGCTTCTTTTTCATTCAAGCACCTGAGCTGGATCCCATCTGACCGTCTTTTGTACAACACCCCTTCTAAGGATATGAACTGAGTAGATAACTTACGTATCATCCTCTGATCTTTTTCAGTGGCTTCTTCTGGAAATTTATCGTTTTCCAAGTAATTCATGATATCAAAGTACCATGGCCTCCCATCTGATGCCTTTACCTCCATTACTGGCTCGATTTCAAAACTAGGCTTATCAGAGCTCGAAATTAGCACCGGTTTCATGGCCACTCCTTCAGGGTTATCCCACATTGACACTAAAGTTGCCGACGCATCAGCCAGACGGTTTTCATCTCTGGGCACAAAGTGGAAAGTGCAAGTCTCAAACTGCCCACACATCCCTTTCAGATATTGAACATAGGGGACCGGTCGTTCTTCTTTAACAGCCCACTCACCTCGGATCTGGTTTATTACCAAGGACAAGTCACCAAATACCTCTACGTTCCTTGCCCCCAACACAGCTAGAGCTTCTAACCCGAAGGTGCATGCTTCGTATTCAGTTTCATTGTTGGTTGCTTTGTATCTCAGCTTCTTAGCAAGAGGAAATTTTTCGTTGTCTGGGGTTGTCAAGACGATTCCGACTCCGGCTCCCCTGTTATTCACTGCCCCATCAAAGTGCAACTGCCATCCTTGAACAGAAATCCTGCCTATGCTCTCGTCAGGAAAGGTAAACTCGGGGGTGTCCCCTTGGATAGGATGTTCAGCAAGAAATTCGGCTACAGCTCGCCCCTTAATAGTCTTGCGGGTGATGTATTGCACATCGAACTCTTGTAGCAAGAGCAGCCACCTCCCCATCTTTCCAAGCAAAGACGGCGCCTCCTGCAAATATCTTAATGGATTTTGCTTGGCTACTGCCTGAACTTTGTATGAGTGGAAGTAATGTCTCAGCTTCTTTGATGCCCAAATCACTGCGAGGCAGATCTTCTCCACTTCAGCATATTTTATTTCATAAGGCAATAACTTCTTACTGAGGTAGTAAATTGCAAACTCCACCCCAAATTCATCCTCTTGAGCCATCATGGCGCCCACTGAACCGTCTTCTACTGCCAGGTACAAAATAAGCGGTTTGACAGGTTGCGGAGGCCTTAGCACTGGCGAATTTAACAGATATTCCCTGATATTATCAAAGGCTCTTTGGCAGTCTTCGTTCCAGACTACGGGCTGATTCTTTCTAAGCAGCTTGAAAACAGGTTCGCATATCGAAGTGAGCTTGGCAATAAACCGGCTAACATACTGCAGCTTGCCCGGGAAACTCCTTACATCCTTCTCTTTTTGTGGCACAGGCATCTCTCTGATAGCTTTCACCTTGTCTGGGTCAATTTCTATCCCCCTCTGGCTGACGACATGTCCCAACAGCTTTCCTGAAGTCACTCCGAAAATGCACTTCTTGGGGTTAAGTCGCAGATTATATTTATCGATCCTGGTGAAGAACTTCTCTAGAGCTTCAAAGTGTCCCTCTCGGGTGGCTGACTTGACCATCATGTCATCGACATACACCTCCACTTCTTTATGAATCAGGTCACTTAAGATCTTAGTCGCCATCCTCTGGTATATGGCCCCTGCATTCTTCAGGCTGAAAGGCATGACCCGATAGGCATAGGTGCCCCACTCTGTGATAAAAGCAGTTTTAACCCGGTCAGCTATCTTGTTCAGGATCTGGTTGTAGCCCACATAACCGTCCCCAAAACTGTACATCGCGCAGTTGGCGGCACTGTCTATCAATACATCAATATGGGGCAGTGGGAAATCATCTTTAGGGCAGGCTTTGTTAAGATCTCGATAATCCACACACACCCTGACCTTTCCGTTCTTCTTTGCTACAGGGACCACATTGGCCAGCCATGTAGGATACTGGACTTCCACGAGGAACTTGGCTTCAATCTGCTGTCGAATTTCCTCCTTAACCTTGTCAGCCCATTCTGGTCTTAGCCTTCTTAACTTCTGCTTCACAGGCTTGCAATCAGGGTAAGTCGGGATGGCATGCTCCGCCACGTCCCGGTCAATCCCCGGCATGTCCTCGTAGGTCCAGGCAAAGACTTTTTCATGTTTTCTTATTATTCTCTCAAAATTTTTTCTCTCCTCAGGAGTTATGTTTGATGCTATTAGAATTTCTCTCGGATTTTCCGAGGTTCCAAGATTAAAAGGCGTTGTGCCAGCGGAGTCAATGTCAAAAATTGATGGAATATGATCATGTTCATGCATGTTAAAATCATTAGAAACATCGCACAAATAAGTGAAATTGTTTATCTTATTAATAATATTATAGTTATCATTTACATCATAAAAGAGTTCCGGAATAAAAAGACAATCTAGGCTAGAGTCTTCTTCCGCCGCTCCCGAAGTTGATGCTGTTGCAGCTTGCTCATTAACTTTCTGATTTAGCAGAGGCCCCTCAGGCGCGTCGGGGGAAATCATCAAGTCTTCAACTTTCAGCTCTAATGCTGCTATCTTCTCTTTCCCTTTTAGCCTGGCAGTTACCATCTTTTCAGTAACGACCTCCTCAAGCTCGCACTTGTCCCAAGTGATACCCTGAGTCATGACTTCCTCATCCCAAAAGTCTTCAGCAGTCTTGACGAACCCGACGTGCCAGTCATACACATCATTAAAGATCTCAAAGCCAGGGACAATCCTCCCATCTACCCATTGTGGCTCATCTTCACCAGTATACGCACAAACTGAGGATGCTGGCACAAAGTTCTCTGAAATGTGGGGGATCTTGTCTGTCACCCTCTTTTTGCCGAAGCCACCTCTATACCCCAGGCCTTTCCGGTTCTTCTGCCCTCGAGTGATGATCGCAATCTGCAACCCTTGGGAGTTTCTACCCAATCCAGCCCCGGGGAGATAATGCATCTTTTTCATCATATTAACCACAGCTGGGCTATCCACTGACCCGCGCTCTTCCCTTATCATAGACACATGGAAGCCGCTGAATGGCTGATTGGCAATTTCCAGCGCTGAGACCTGGTTTTCCCTGGCCGCTTTGATAGTCACCACCTCCCCTTCGTGTGGGAACTTTATCATTTGATGCAGTGTGGATGGCACTCCTCCTAATTTATGAAACCAAGGTCTTCCAAGCAAAGCTGAGAAGTTAGCAGGGATGGGCAGAACTACAAATTCAACCTCCACCTCGATAGGTCCTGTCTTTACCAAAGTCTTGAAGGTTCCCGAGGCTTGCCTCCTCGAGTTATCGTAGGCTGTGATAGTCAGATCTGATCCGCTGAGCATGTCCTCGCTTAAACCAAAAGCTTGCAAAGCTATCAAAGGGCACACGTTGATAGAAGACCCGTCGTCCACCATAACGCAGGCAGTGTGCTTACCGCTAATCTGTGCTTTAATGTACAAGGGTCGGTTGTGGTTGCGTCCTTCAACAGGTAGGTCGGCGTCAGAAAAGACCAATCTCTCCTCGGATCCTCCCTTAATTAAACCCAAAAGCTCTGACGGGGAAATAGTGGTGGCGACTGTGGCCTCAACCAAAGCTTCTACTACCTTCTGCCTATGAGAGGGGGATTGCCTCAACAGATCCCAAATGGATATCTGAGCCGCGGTCTTCTTCAATTGCCTAACAATCTGCCCCTCCTCTGGCTCTTTCTCTTCTGATGGCTGTACCGGCTTAGGTAGCTTCGTAATCTCGGGGATCACCCTTCCACTTCTCGTGGCAGCGCTTATCTCTCCCTCATCTCCATCGGAGCCCCACAAATCAAGGTTCAACCCTTCTTCATCCTCGGCTTCTCCACCGCTTTCACTGCTAGACCAGCAATCCAGGGCCGCCACAACTGCTTTCTCCTTTCTATCCTCGGAATCACCAGCAGCGGACTTCTCACTCCCATACAGATCTTGTAGCACGTACCACTCTGGGAGGCTAGATTGGATCATAAACACGGGTGGTGGTACGGCATTGTAACCGGGCTTCTTCTGAGTTTCTCTCTTCTCAGGGTCAGAGATCTGCTTGCTATCAATCAAGTCTTGGATAGAGTGCCGAAGCGCCTTGCATTTATCAGTGATATGGCCTGAGTGCTAGTGGAATGCACAGAATTCGTTATCCTTATGTCCTGGTTTCCCTTGTGTCAAAGCTAGCCTAGGAGTCAGAGGGCGCAATTTTCCCTCCTTCATCAACCTCCTCAGGACCCAGGATAATGGTCTTCCCAAGTTCGAAAACTTCCTCTGGGTGGTTACCTCAGTAGCAGACACTTCACCCGTTCTTCTAGTGCTGTTACTGGGACCCGCCGGCCTGCTGGTTCCTTGATCGGGGTTAGCCCTTTTGGCGAAATTGTCATTGTTAGCTTTGCGGGTTAAGAACTCTCCCTCTGCTTCGATGGCTATATCTTTGAGAGACTCCCAGTCCTTCAACCCCTTCATCCTCAATCCCTCCTTTAAGTACGGGCTTGCATTCTTAATGAATAAACGAATTTGATCCTGGGTGTCAGGCTTTCGGCGCATCTCCATTACTCGGTTCCGCCATCGGGTAAGATAATCATGGAAAGACTCCCCGGTCTTCTGCTGAAGTAACTCAAGATCTTTCAGAGTCACCTCCATTCTGGTATTACAGTCATACTGCTTCAGAAACTCCTCAGTGAGCAGATCCCAATCTTCTTTAGTGCGACGGTCCAAGCCATGATACCAGTCTATGGCATGAGAGGTCAGACTCAGACAAAAGTATTCCACTTTCTGCTTCTTGGACAATGCGGTCCCCTTCATGACCAGAGAATATTGCTTTACGTGCATGGTGGGGTCAGAAGTACCATCAAACTTCGGCACATCCGGCATTTTGAAGTTATAAGGGATCGGGTCCTCTCCGTCCAACTCCCTATCCTCCGGATTCATCCCCTGAGCTCTGCCTATCATACGAGCCATAGCCTCGAACCTCTCTTCCATCTTCTTTAAAATAAAATCATCCGCTTGAGGCGCCTTCCCCTTCTCAGATGCCATGCTCAACCTATCATCCTCGATATCTCTATCGTCATCAATTCTCAACACTGGCCTTCTTCTCAACTCTCCCGAAGCCACTGATCTTAACTCTACCGGCAGCGGCCTAACGGGCTCCTCTCGCCTTTCAACCCTTTCTTCTTCAGGCTCATTCTGTCTCACTGGAGGAGGAGGAGGATTCTGTGGAGCATTCTGCTGAGCGTTCTGCTGTGCCAAGGCGGTCAACATATTCATCATCCTGCCCTCGAATTCCTCAAAACGGCGGCCCACTTCTTTCGCAATCATGGCCCTGGTGGCGTCTTCCCCCCTAGGCGAGTTTGCCATCTGAGATACTGTACCACTGATTTCTGATAAGATCTCCGGTAGGCCCTCTCTATCTGACAGCTCAGGAGTAAGAACTCGGATCAGTCGCCCGGTTGGTGATCTAGTCCACCTGGGCAGATCTATAATGGCTACAGGGACAAAAGTTAGAATGATGCATGAAATGTAGGTATAATGCATGATCGTGATATGCAACACTTACAGAGCACAAGCAAGCAAGTAGGTCCTTCCACCCTTATTTCTCCCACACACGTGGTCGTGCAGTCTCTTTCCTAGGTGGGATTAGCCCAAGGGTCAACGAGGGACCCGATGGACGCGTATGGTGCGCGGCGGAAAACCGGTAGCATAACACTCCTATGCTAATGTACAAGCGGATGGACAATGTTCATCACGTATTCGGACGTTCCATAGATTTCGACATGGCCCTACCGGGGCATGATAACCTTTGGCTAGTGTAGACACCGGGTCCCGAACCCCAGGCATAAAATGAAAACGGTGATTTTTGATCCTTGATTATTCCCTCCAAAAAATAAAAAAAATTAATAATATAAAAAAAATATATAAATATGTGTGTGTAAAATTAAGTAATTAATTAGTTGATGTTGTCAGTTAATTAAGTGGTTAATATTATTGTGTTAATTAAAATGCATGTAAAATTAAAGTGTAATGTTTAATTAATTAGATAAATTATATATATAATATATATATAGATTAATTATATTAATATATAATGTTTAATTATTGTAATGTTTAATTAATTAAATATATTAATGTGTAATGTGTGATTGATATATAATGTTTGATTAATTAATTAATGTATGTGTTATTTGAATTAAGTTAAATTAATTAAAATTAAGAAAAGAAGAAAATGAGGGAATTAATGAGGAAATGACAATTGTACCCTTAGCCCTAATTTAGGGGTATAAAATGAATGAGATGAGGAAAATTGAGAGGGGGCTCGGCAGATCAAAGAAAGAGGACCAAGAAAAAGAAAAGAGAAGAGAGAAAGAAAAGAAAAAAAGAAAGAAAGGGTGAGCAAGAACAGAGCCGGCCAAAGAAAAAAGAAATAGAAAGGAAAGAAGAGTGAGAGCAAGAAGGTGAGAATATAAAGTGAGAACAAGGAACAAAGGAAAGCAAATAGAAAAGAGAGAGTGAAAGAGTGAGTAAGGGAAATAAGAAAAGAAGAAGAGAGGAGCAGGGACCAGCAAACAGAGGAAACGCCGGAGGCGGAGAAGAGAAAAGAGGAGAAGGAAGAGGGGGCAGCGCCGGCCACCTGCGGCGGAGAGGGACGCCACGCGCGGCGGCGCTAGCACCCTGGCGCCAGGACGCATCCGGCGGTGGCCGCTGGCCACCGGCACCCGCTGCCGTGGAGGAGATCGGCGAGAGTGGAGAGAACGCCGCCAACGGCATTTCCGATCAACCGGCGATTCCTTCCGGCGCGTGGCTAACTCCGACGAGCTCGGCGTGAGGCGATCTATCTGCCGGTGGTGGAGGTGACGGCCACCCTTGCTCCGGCGAGCCTCCGGCGTCCTAAATCCGGTAAGCCCCTATTTTCCTTATATTTTATAATATTATTAATATATATATATATATTATTATATTTATTTAATTTCTGTTTTTATTATTATTATTATTATTATTATTTAATTTCTGTTTTTATTATTATTATTATATTTATTCATTATTCTGATTTATTCATTATTATTTATTATTGCCATTATTTATATTTATTTAGTATTATTATAATTATAATTATTATTATTATTATTGTCTAATTTGTGTTAATTTTATGTTGATGTTATTATTTAATTGATTTGTGATTATTATTATTATTATTATTATTATTATTATTATTATTATTATTATTATTATTATTATTATTATTATTATTATTATTATTATTATTATTATTATTATCATTATTGATTATTGTTATTATTATTGTTATTTATTTATGCAATTATTTATGTATTCATTTATTTATTTATTTAGAAATACGTAATTACTATTCTATTGTATTTTATTTATTTGTGGTTTGTAATAATAAATGATTTTTCGACCGTGTTTAAAAGAACCACCACACAAATGTTTTCTACTAAATAGAATGTTTGCTAAATAAAACTTGGACCAATGTCCTATTTTTACCCAATAAAATTATCACATGAAAATGGTTTTCCATAATAAACACATGCGGGGACCAAAGTCCTCAAAATAAATGAATAACCCGTTTTATGCATGTATAGTACATTTATAAATGGGAGTTGTATTCCGCTCCTAGTATTGTTGTAAATTTATTTTACGCTTTAATGCTATTTTATTTTATGCTCTTGAATGAATAAATTGTGTTTTAACCAAACTTGCATTGTGTGGAGAGAGAGCGAACTAATAAATTCAAAACTCAATTGTAAACTTAATCAAGGTACGAATAAATGAGAAGTCCCGAACCCTGCTCTGGTCTTTGGGCTCAAGAGGCTAGAGGTTATCCTCCAAGACACCTCTTGTGTCACGAGACTTAGACGTTAATCCTAGGCCTCATGGCCCAATATGGATAAAATGCGCAAGTCTTAGGCTCTCCGAGGCGAGAGAAACTTTCCCAATGTTCTATTGGGTGGCGACTCCATGAAACCTCTTTGTTGCCCAACATAGACGCACTTGCGATTTATCACAAGCTATTGACGGACCCACAATTGCCCCGATCGCCCACATGCGGGCGGTCCGAACGGGCGGCCGCGGGGACCCGACGCGCGTCACAGCTAGGTTACCAAGCGAGACATTTGGACTCATCCAATACATGAGGATCCATACAACAAACATGAGATTACGGTTCATTTCACCTTTGGAAAGTGACTACAGCCATTACATGAGCTTTGGACAAGGGAGATATTTCTTTGAGGCTACTGATAGGAGCTTAATTAATGTATAATTAAGTATATGTTTAGTATGAGTTTAATTAATTAATTATATAATTAAGTGAATATTTGATGTTATATGTGTTAGTTTATGTATATTAGTATTAGTCTGTTAGTTTGTGTGTTTACTGTCATTTGTAGGTGAAAAATGAAGAAAAGAGCAGATGAAGAAGTTAATAGAATGAGATGATCGTGAGAGAGGAACTGATCACGCCGTGACTATGAGTCACGTGACGTGACTTGCTGAGAAGAATGTAGAAGAAGGAGGAAAGGAAGAAGAAGCTGAGAAGAGACGAGTCACGCCGTGACCAGGAGTAACGTGACGTGACTGAAGAAGAGAAGTCAGCAAAGAAAGGATAGAAAGGAAAGAGAAGAAGAAAGAAGAAGAGTCACGGCGTGAGCAAAGGTCACGCGACTTGACGCCATAGAGAGGCTAGGAAAGGAAGGGAAAAGAGAAGAGAAGAGAAAGAAGGGGAGAAGAGGCGAGACGTGAGCGCCAGTCACGCCACACGCGAAGAAGGCACGCCGTGATGGGGAGTCACGCGACGTGACTGGCCAGAGAGGGAAAAGAAAACCGAAGAGAGGAAAGAAGGAAGAAATGGGCAAGCGCGTTCTGTCGCGATCGCGACACCGTTGCGAGCGCGACAGAGGCGACCATTGGACGGTTTTCAGCCAAAAGTCACTTGGAAAATTACCTTCTTTCACCCAAAGTTTGCAACCATTCTCAAGGGTCATTTCAAGAGACACAAGCTTTCAATTATTTTCTATAAATATGTAGTTTAACTGTAGTTTTAATAGACAATAGATGACAATAGATGAATTTTTAGTTAAGTAATTTTCTGTATTTTAGTAAAATAGTTTCTCTTTTCTTTAGTTAATTTTTCTTAATTAGTTTCATGTTTTGAAGAAGAAGATCAAGGAGAGGAAAACTTATTTCAAGAGATTTAGAAAAGGGTTGAAGAACTTCTATCTTATTCTCTTATTTCTAATTCTTCTCCAATATTTTTATGAATATCATTTTAATGAATTTGTATGTTATGATTATTTCTATTTCTATCTACTTTCATAATCTTTCATTGTAGATTCTCTATTAATATCTTTTGCATGATCTTTACAAGTTAAAGTAATTCGAGAGTTTGCTTTATCCGACATTTAATAGAGATTCATTATCAAGGTATATTTGAGAGATTGGTATATTGAGATAATTGCTATAGGTTAGTGTTTATTCTTAAAATATGTAATTAGAAACCTCTAATTCATTAATGAAAATTGTGAATTAGAATTTTAATTATATGTTTTAGGCATTTTAATTCATGTCGAGAGAGTGAGTTAAAAGTTTATTCTAACTTGGCTTGCATAAAAAGATGAAAGATGTTAATCTAAATGATGGAATCAAGTTCATTGTTTTTAATTTTTCATGATTTATTTTATCTTCTTTTGACTATCATTAACTAGGTTTAATAAGTTTACATATTAGATTAAATTAGAACCACTTCTCTATCATTTTATAATTGTAAACAAGATTAAAATCAATTAGTAATAGTGTGTAACACGTTCCCTGTGGGATCGATATCTAAAGTACTATTGCGGTACACCGTATACTTGCGGTATGTTGCATCATTAGAAAAATGCACAACAGCTACCCAAGCATGATCCCTGCCGACGGGTCTAGCTCATCACGAGCGTAGCGACCGATCAGGTCACCATTTTGATATACCGTTGAAGTACGTGGCTTGGGCTGGTGATTATCCTTAACACTTCCCCAAATTGAGTGAAAATGAGGAGGTGCTTCAGGAACGCACCGGGGCTAATAAGAGGGACCAAACTAGCGTATTCTAAGGCTCTAATGATGTGCAAATGCAAATTTGAGAGAAAGCGAATTTATGAATTAAATTTTAATCATAAATGTTAAGCGAGATATTTTCAAATCAAAATCTCGAACCATAAACGTCCCCAGTGGAGTCGCCACTGTGACGCGCGCCGGATCCCGATGCACCGCCCTTTCGACCGCCCGCACGTGGGCGATCGGGGCATTCGCGGGTCCGTTGGCAGCTTGCGATGAATCGCAAGTGCGTCTATGTTGGGCAACAAGGAGGTATCATGGAGTCGCTACCCAATAGAACATTGGGAAAGTTTCTCTCGCCTCGGAGAGCCTAAGACTGCGCTTGGTATCCATTTTGGGCCAGCTAGAGGGATCATGGAAGGTGAACTCCTCACCCTAAAGAGCCTAGGATTAGCGCTAAAGCCTCGTGACCCAAGAAGTATTTTGGAGGATAACCTCTAACCTCTTGAGCCCAAAGACCAGAGCTGGGTCCGGGATTTCTCATCTATTTCTACCTCAATTAGTTTATGATCAAATTTTAATGTCGTTAATTCGCTCTCTCTCCACACTATGCAATTTGATTAAAAGGCGCATTTATTCACATCTTGAAAGCGATAAATGATCAAATAGGCAATAAAAGCAATAGATTACAATAATACAAGGAGCGGAATACAACTCCCTTTTGTAAATGTGCGAATCATGCATAAATCGGGACATTGCTTATTCTGAGGACTTTGGTCCTCGCATGCATCATTATTAAAATTGGAGATTTTTTGTTTGTGATGATTTTATTGGATAATATAGGACATTGGTCCAGTTTTGTGTAAACCTCATTTTATTGAATATAAAACCATTGAGTCATTTTTATACATCAACGGGATATGAAAGGAGTACATCCATATACATGAGAGAATCAATAAAAGAAATGAAACAAGAGGATTGGGAAACTAAACCAGACGAGATCCTCCAAACATGGTAGATAGCCGCTCAAGCTCGAGATAATCCAGGAGGACCGATGTACACTCACAGAAAGTTAAGAGATGTTAATATACATAAAATTAACATATAAGAAATCAAAGAGACTGGATAGAGATGAAAAATGATTTAAAATGATGGAGACAGAACCCACCGACGGCCTTTCTTGGTTGACCGACGGGCGTCGGTTCGGTTATCCGATATGCCCGTTTGTCACTCGAGAATGGGCATCTGTAGGTGGGTGACCGACGGGCATCGGTCATGAAGATGACCCGTTGGTCACCTCTATCTCCGAAAAATAGAAAGGAAAAAAAAACCTTTCAAAGTCAAAAAGCGGGTTTTATCCCAAAAAGAGATGAGAGAGTCAAAATAAAAGAAAGTAATGACAGATATTCAAAAATTTTACAGAATAAATAAAAATTTGAATATGAGATGAAATGGAGACAGGATCCGGAATATTTACCCTCAGATAATCGCTTCAGGTGAGATTCTGGTGTCGGTTAGAGCCTCGCGCGTTCCACGAGAAGCAAAGATGAAAGATTAAAGAGAGAAAATGAGATATTTCACCTTCAATCCTTTAGAAAATCGATTTTGGAGTCAAAATCTAAAGAAAACTAATTAGCTTTTAGTTCCCTTTGATTGATTTGATCCTTGATTCAATAGAGTTCTTTTAGAAAAAATGTTTTTGGAAGAGAGAGAAAATGTGCTTGAAATTGGGCAGAGTTTCCTCTTCTGAAAATTTTTCCAACCCTTTTCAAATGAAAATCCGGAGCTTTTATAGCCAGACACGACCGACGGGCATCGATGTATAGAGGCGGCGTCGGAAGAATCCTTCTGACACAAGGATTAATCCGACGGCCCTGCCACATCCACCAACGGGCGTCGGAAGGGTTGCGTGCTCCGGGAAACCAGGCGGCAATCTGACAGGGGCGGTGATTTTCCGACGGGCGTCGAAAAATACCCATAGCCGTAGGTGACTCGGAGCGACGGGCTGGCCGTCTGTGGAGGACAAAAAGCCCCTTTGACTCGAAAAAAACCTCTGTTTTTCTCTCCTTCGGCGCAGGAATGATAAAAACCTTACTTCTCATGGAACGCAGGGCTAAAACCTCTAAATCCAACCTCCCATACAGGCTTGGACATTAATTTCATCATAGGGTAACCTCTGATCCGGACCACTCCGGGACACGGTGCTTACAGTTGCCCCCAGTTTTGGGGAAACTAGTGCACAAGCACCTAGATAAGCCAAAACTCAGAGAAAGGTCAGAAAGGAAGCGTACCTGCGACGGCTTTTCACCCTCCGTGCCTTCTGCCGGGTGGACCTTGTCTCGATCCGCTCGGCGATGCAAAGATATTTCCATCGGCCTTATCTCGACCGGTAGGTACTCAGGGAGATGCAGCATGCTCTGGCTGCAACCTCGATCCGGTGAGATGCAGCATGCTCTGGCTACAACCTCGGTTTGGTGAAGAGCAGTGTTTCTTCAACTGCAGCTTCGATCTGTGAGATGCAGCACTCTCTGGCTACAATCTCGATCTGGTGAAGGGCAGTGTTTCTTCAACTGCGGCTTCGATCTGGTGAGATGCAGCATGCCTTGGCTACAATCTCGATCTGGTGAAGGGCAGTGTTTTTTCAATTGCAGCTTCGATCTGTGAGATGCAGCACTCTCTGGCTACAATCTCGATCTGGTGAAGGGCAGTGTTTCTTCAACTGCAGCTTCGATCTGTGAGATGCAGCACTCTCTGGCTACAGTCTCGATCTGGTGAAGGGCAGTGTTTCTTCAACTGCAGCTTCGATCTGTGAGATGCAGCACTCTCTGGCTACAGTCTCGATCTGGTGAAGGGCAGTGTTTCTTCAACTGCGGCTTCGATCTGTGAGATGCAGCACTCTCTGGCTACAGACTCGATCTGGTGAAGGGCAGTATTTCTTCAACTGCGGCTTCGATCTGTGAGATGCAGCACTCTCTGGCTACAGTCTCGGTCTGGTGAAGATGAGGAAACCCCATCGGGTTCCTCGTTCCGAAAGAGATCCTTTTAATCGATATCTATGTTCGGACTAGTATTCCTCTGTACCTGTGAGATAAAAGATTTTGTTAGTTCACGTTTGAGTGGTCATCTTTTGACCTGTCTATTGATGGCGTGACCTTGCTTTATTGGCTATGCCATGTTTCATCTTTTATTCATTTTTCTTATTGAGCTGTTATCGATTATCATTTTTGTTGTTTTTTATTTTTTTTTGTATATTTTTTTTATTTTGTCATTTTTATCGACATGTAAGTAGATATGAGAACATACACTTTCTGTGACGTGATTAAGCCATTAACAATCGAAATGATCATGCAATAAGGAAGCAAAAGTTTTCCACTAGAAATGTCATTTTTTTACAGTGCATATACAATATATAAAAAATATACAAAAGATACAAAAATAACTCCCTGAAGATCAGAGAGGTGTGTAGTCTGAGGGCTCATCGGGATCCTCGTCATCTGATATATGCACGGTCCCTGGTGGAGGTGGAGGTGGACGTGCCGGAGGTGGCGGCGGAGCTGTGGAGGGTCCTGCCTCATGATCATGGGCCTGCCTGAACCGGATCTGAGCGTAACCGTCCAAGAAGGGCTGGGTGCAGGTGCTCATAAACCCTAGGGTCTCAGAAACCTTCTCTCCCAACTTCTTGAAGGCTTGGCTCAACTGAATGGTCTGCTCGCTGGCGGCCTTTCTCCTCTGCTCCAGGCTCTGCTCCGTCTGCTCCCTAAACTCCCTCATGGTCTGAGAAAGAGGGGGGAGAATCCCCTCCATCGCCTGGACGCGGGATCTCAGAGAGTCAAGTGACTCATCAATCATCTGTAGGGTCATATCGACCCTCTGAGACGCCTGGTCCTGTAACGTCCTCAAATCATGAGCGAGCTGCTGCCTCAACTCCCTCTGACCCTGAGCTATCTGCTCAATCAGCCTCATCTGCTCTCCTTTGAAAGCCTCCAGGACCCGAGTCTGCTCATCCCTAAAGGCATCCACGGCCCGAGTCTGCTCCCGAGTCGTGTGCTCAATGTAGCCCGCTTGCTCCCGAGCTAAATGCTCCACTGACTAGGACTGCTCCTGAATGGCAGCCTGCTGACGATCCAACCTCTCGTGTATAGCCCAGTCTCTCTCATCCTATCGCCGCTCCAAGGCTGTGAACATGGAGGTGAGGAGCTGAGAGAAGTCAGGCTGCACAGGCTGCTGCTGTGCTGGCTCTGGTGGCGGTGCCGAGGAGGTGGATGCCCCTGGGTCACCTCGGGAGTACGGATGGTATCTCTCGGAGGGCCCATGGATAGACCTCTGTACCCTGGCGCTCGGTGATGGGACTGGAGTCGGCGCTCTGGATGCCGGAGAAGCGGCAAAGAGGTCGTCCATCGTGATCTCAAAGTCAAAATCTGAGGGGGTCCTAGGTGGCTCCTACTGCTGTGGTGGACGTGCCGTCCGTGGCTGAGGAGGCTGAGGAGGCTGGTGCTCCGGCTGAGGCTGGGGCTGTGGCTCGGGCTCTGGCTGAGGCTCTGGCTGTGGAGGCTGCTCCTCCTGGTGCTCCGGGTGATCAGGATCTGCCCCCAAGGGTGGAAGGTTGAACAACTGCCGGGTCTCATGGATGGTCAATACCCTATAGGCCTCTGCCTGGCCAGATATCGGGGAGATCATCCCCATCTGCACTGCCGCCGCGGCGTCTATATGGATCCCCTCCAGCAAGGGTCCTTTCAACCTCTCGGGGTTAAACCCCAATCTCAACAATAATCGGGTGATGACTCCTCCTACCATCACCACCGGTGTCAACCCTCTGCTGACTCTGGTCAGGTTGGCCAAGATCTCGTGGCTAATGTTGAGACGCTGGCCTGCCACCATAGCCCAAAGGCTCCAGATCTCGGCCGCGTTAAGCGACCCTGGATTACCAGCTCGACCGAGGTACGAGCTGGAAAGCACTCTGTGCAAATACCGGAGTGCCTGAGACACCAGTACGGTGCTCTTCGCTGTATCGTGATCGTACAGCACTCCTGGTATGGCAATGGCCGCCCAATGGGCGCGTCTCACCGCTCGCCGCGGGATCTCGACCCCCTCCTCCGTAGGGAGCCCCATGGCCTGAGCAAACCTCTGCCTAGTGATGCTGACATGGTCGCCATCGAACCAAAACTGAATCACCCCTGGATCAGTATCTGCACTCTGAAAGCCAGTGTAGCGGAGAGTGGCCAGGACCTGGCGGGTAGCCTCTAGAAAAGTCTGGAAGGCGGGCTCAAGGAACTCTATCCAACCAGCACCCTCGGCAAGTAAATCAAACTCTGGGGCCAACCCAAGGGCCTCTAGAAATGGGCGAGATACAAAACGGCTGGCCCGAAACTCTACCTGAGCCAACGCTCTGTACCTCTGAGCCGACTCATCATCCATCCAATCCGGAGCTACAAGCTCGGGCTGGGCCTGCGGTGCTCTACGTCTGGGAGGCATCCTGCAAAAGGGAAGAGATCAAACATCGGAAATTTGGCAAAACAAATATTTTTAAACTCATTTCCGAGGTGAAGGCCGATTTAGGCCTCACCGGGGCAATAGCGGCCCAAGCAAGATAAAGAAATGATAAAAAGAACGAAAAGAGCAAACATCCTATCTAAGGAAATAGCTTAAAATGCCTCGCACGCATCATGGCAAAAGCAACATGCATTCGGCATGGAAAAAAATAAAGTGAATAAGGACGGGCCTTCTAGGTCCCAGGGCATGCATTTTACATGAAAATATTCAATTTTTGAATAAATAATAAAAATTTGGGCAGCACCCCGGCAGGGGTATGCCCAACCTCCTGCAATGAAAAGGCAAAAACATAGGCCTCAGGCCTCAACAATAGTGTACACATGTAGATGGGACGCACCTCGGCAAGAGTGTGCCCCTAACAACGCAAAATAATGGCCTCAGACCGCAAAAGCAAAACATGCACAGAATGGTGCGCTAAAAATGATGCAATTCTAAAGCACCAAGATTATGGAAAGATTCTACTTCTATGTGATCATGCAAAAAGTTCGGATTTAATTATAAAAATAATAATACAGAAAAATGGGCAGCATTCTCCCTAGATTCCTAAGGCATCTAAGGCATCCTAAAGTCAAAAGGAAAAGAAATAAAGAGATAAATTGAATAAAATTCAGAAAAAAGTAGTTATTTACTTACTTGTAGTCGCGGGAAGTGTAGAAACTGGAGAAAATATGAATATCAAAGTGCCCGGTGGGTAAAAAATGCGAAAATATGAAGAAATCGCGAAAAAATAAGGAGAAAAGCTTTAAAAACCGCTAAAAAACACTAAGAAACCATTTGAGAGAGAGAGAAGAAAGGGACAGCAACGTTTAAACCGTCTGTCACTCGCCCTTATATAGAAATTCCTGACCGACGGGCAGGGCGTCTGTACAAGCGACCGACGGGCTGACCGTCTGTCATGCAATAAATGCGAGTTAATGCGCGTGATGAATGCAATGCTGACGTATGTGTCTGCCAGGTGGATCTATACCGACGGTCAGGCCGTCTCTGTGGGGAGGCGGGCAGGCCGTCACTGTGTAAAGACGATTAGGCCGTCCCTATGAAGAGACGGGCAGGCCGTCTGCGACGCTTGCCTATAAAATCTCGCAAAATTTTTGTCTCTTCATTTTCCCACATCTTGAGTCCTTCATTTTTCTCAAAATGTCCTCTCCTCTTGCCCAAAGGATGCACCGTATTTTAGATGACAAACACACTTGGGGAGAAGGCGCCCCTTCCTCTTCGTCTGGGCTGAAATATCTGTGCCGGGTGAAAATCGACAAGAACCTCCTCCTGGCAGCGACCCACTTCTGGAACCCCCGGTTCCACGTTTTCCAATTCACCTATCAGGAACTGTGCCCTTTGCCTGAAGAGTTAGCTTCCATTCTGGGAGCACGGTTCCCTCCTAGCGCTCTGCCTTGCGTCCCCCGCTGTGGCCTATTCCAGACCCGGGACGTAGCCCTGGCTCTGGGCATATCTTCTTTGGAGGCCAACCGGCTGATTCCTCTGAGCTCTTCCTTTTCTTTGGAGCCACTGATCGAGGCTCTGGATCGGTTCACTGACATCCCCACATATCGAGTAAGCATCACATTCTTATTCTGCATGGTGAACTTCCTTACTGTTGCTCCGGGAGGTTTGACTGGTGACTCTCGTCTGTTCGGAGTCCTGAGCGACTTTCATCTGGGACTGTCACCCCTACCACTTGTCCTGGCTGAAACTATCCTGGGTTTGGACGCTGTGAGCTCTGGGTCCACTATAAACTTTACCGGCAGCCCCTTATTACTCCAGGTACGTCATTATTTTAAAGGTAGTGCGTCCCTCATGGATTTTCACACTAGCTTTTCTTAGCAGGAGGTGCGTCCTTTCGGATTTTCACACAACCCTGTGCCTTATTTTTGCCTGAAGTAAATCCTACTTACCCCAGCGGCTTTTTTTTTTTTTTTTTTTTTGATCTGGCTACAGGAGAAACTGAAGATGCTATCTGAACCACCCCCTCGCGTTACTCACTAGTACTCGTCGAGCCATTTCTTTCCTCGTCGATGACTTCATGGGTGTGTCACTGCTGGTGAAGGCATTACCAGATTTGGCGAGCTGTCAGATGACGATATCAGTTTTACATCCGCCTGGCTCCCGCTATCTCATGCGGTCACCGATGGACCATCGGGTTGTGTTCCCCTCTGCGGCCTCCGTCAGGCCACCTTCTGCATCACCTCTCGATGTAAACGACAGCTCGGGATGACCCAGGATATAGTGAGGGTTCCCCTGTCCTTCCGAGGAGGAGATCTCTCGGCCGTGTTTGCCTCTCGGTACCATGAGCTGTGGGGTAGATTACCTATGAAGACCGTCATCCCGAGGTTTGGCAACCATTCTGCATCTTCGACTAGCGAGTACAAGAAGTGGATCCTTAGTCCAGCCTCTGATAACAGGACCCGAGGGCTCAAGCATTTGATCGGCGAGAGCAGCAGCAGGACTTAGCCTAGCCTATATGTGTATTTCTTTTGGTGCTACATTTCTTTTTAATGCAGAACTAGAAAACGACGAAAGTGAAAAGAATAATATTCATCCTTTTTCACGAGTTTTGTGTACATTTCCATATAATTTCAGCATACATGATCAGTTTTGGCATTTACTCAGCTGCTTACGCGCCATCAATACATGAAACCAAATTTTAACAGCATCAACTCCCGTTACCAATCGGCCCTCTCGGGTTTTCACGATCGGACATTTTCTCTCATGCCTCTAATTTTTGCACAGGATGCCTTTTTTCGGTTTTCACCCTGTCGAGGCGCCCAATTTTAGCATAGCCGCCTTTTTTCGGTTTTCGACTCGCGGGGCATTTTATTCTCTTCTTTTTATTTTGGTCTTTAGCCATGGAACCTTTTGAGTCTGTCGACATTGATCGATTCTTTGAATTCGTTCCCGTCACTATCTGACAAGATCGCAGCTCCCTTGGACAGCAGCTTTTTAAGGATATACGGCCCTTCCCAGGTAGGTCTGAATTTCCCCCTGATGTTTGGTATCCCTGGCCTCATCTGTTTGAACACCAAGTCCCCTTCTTTCAGCGGGTGCTTCCTCACTTTCTTTCCGAAAGTTCTCGCTAATCTCTTCTGGTATATCTGATTATGATAATAAGCTTTCAGCCTACTCTCATCCAGTAAGTTCAAGTGCTGCAACCTCTGCTGCGCCCATTCGGCTTCCGGGATTTGGGCCTCCATGACCACCCTTAGTGATTTAAGCTCTATCTCTACTGGCAATACTGCTTCTGTTCCGTATACCAGGGAAAATGGTGTAGCGCCTGTAGATGATCTTACCGTTGTCCTGTATCCCCACAGGGCAAAGGGTAACTTTTCAGCCCAGTCCTTGTAGGTTTGGACCATTTTGGACAGGATCTTCTTCACATTCTTATTGGCAGCTTCTACTGCTCCATTCGCTTGCGGTCGATAGTGAGAGGATTTATGATGCTCAACACCATATTTCTCGAGAAGTTTTCTGGTTTCTCCCATGAACTGCACCCCATTATCAGACACTATGTGATGAGGGAGGCCATATCTGCAAATCAAATTCCTCTCTATGAACTTGGCCATGTCCCTTGCGTCTATTTTCTTGAAGGATTCTACCTCGACCCATTTGGTGAAATAGTCGATTACGACTATGATGTATCTGTGCCCATTGGACGCCGTAGGGCGAATCTCTCCAATGATATCTATCCCCCAAGCAGCAAACAGCCAAGGTGATGTCAGGTTATGTAGTTCTGATACCGGCAGGTGTCTCAGGTCTGCGTACTGTTGGCACAATTGACATTGTTTGACATACTTCGAGTAATCAGTGTCTATCGTAAGCCAATAAAAGCCTTGCCTCATGATCTTCTTGGCCAAGGTCAAACCATTCATGTGGGCCCCACAGACCCCTGCATGGGTTTCCTCCATTATCTTGCGCGCTTCTCTTTTATTCAAGCACCTGAGCTGGATCCCATCTTACCGTCTTTTGTACAACACCCCTTCTAAGGATATAAACTGAGTAGATAACTTACGTATCATCCTCTGATCTTTTTCAGTGGCTTCTTCTGGAAATTTATCGTTTTCCAAGTAATTCATGATATCAAAGTACCATGGCCTCCCATCTGATGCCTCTACCTCCATTACTGGCTCGGTTTCAAAACTAGGCTTATCAGAGCTCGAAATTAGCACTGGTTTCATGGACACTCCTTCAGGGTTATCCCACATTGACACTAAAGTTGCCGACGCATCAGCCAGACGGTTCTCATCTCTGGGCACAAAGTGGAAAGTGCAAGTCTCAAACTGCCCACACATCCCTTTCAGATATTGAACATAGGGGACCAGTCGTTCTTCTTTAACAGCCCACTCACCTCGGATCTGGTTTATTACCAAGGACGAGTCACCAAATACCTCTACGTTCCTTGCCCCCAACACAGCTAGAGCTTCTAACCCGAAGGTGCATGCTTCGTATTCAGCTTCATTGTTGGTTGCTTTGTATCTCAGCTTCTTAGCAAGAGGAAGTTTTTCGTTGTCTGGGGTTGTCAGGACGATTCTGACTCCGGCTCCCCTATTATTCACTGCCCCGTCAAAGTGCAACTGCCATCCTTGAACAGAAATCGTGCCTATGCTCTCGTCAGGAAAGGTAAACTCAGGGGTGTCCCCTTGGATAGGATGTTCAGCAAGAAATTCGGCTACAGCTCGCCCCTTAATAGTCTTGCGGGTGATGTATTGCACATCGAACTCTTGTAGCAAGAGCAGCCACCTCCCCATCTTTCCAAGCAAAGACGGCGCCTCCTGCAAATATCTTAATGGATTTTGCTTGGCTACTGCCTGAACTTTGTATGAGTGGAAGTAATGTCTCAGCTTCTTTGATGCCCAAATCACTGCGAGGTAGATCTTCTCCACTTCAGCATATTTTATTTCATAAGGCAAGAACTTCTTACTGAGGTAGTAAATTGCAAACTCCACCCCAAATTCATCCTCTTGAGCCATCATGGCGCCCACTGAACCGTCTTCTACTGCCAGGTACAGAATAAGCGGTTTGACAGGTTGCGGAGGCCTTAGCACTGGCGGATTTAACAGATATTCCCTGATATTATCAAAGGCTCTTTGGCAGTCTTCGTTCCAGACTACGGGCTGATTCTTTCTAAGCAGCTTGAAAACAGGTTCGCATATCGAAGTGAGCTTGGCAATAAACCGGCTAACATACTGCAGCTTGCCCAGGAAACTCCTTACATCCTTCTCTTTTTGTGGCACAGGCATCTCTCTGATAGCTTTCACCTTGTCTGGGTCGATTTCTATCCCCCTCTGGCTGACGACATGTCCCAACAGCTTTCCTGAAGTCACTCCGAAAATGCACTTCTTGGGGTTAAGTCGCAGATTATATTTATCGATCCTGGTGAAGAACTTCTCTAGAGCTTCAAAGTGTCCCTCTCGGGTGGCTGACTTGACCATCATGTCATCGACATACACCTTCACTTCTTTATGAATCAGGTCACTTAAGATCTTAGTCGCCATCCTCTGGTATGTGGCCCCTGCATTCTTTAGGCCGAAAGGCATGACCCGATAGGCATAGGTGCCCCACTCTGTGATAAAAGCAGTTTTAACCCGATCAGCTATCTTTTTCAGGATCTGGTTGTAGCCCACATAACCGTCCCCAAAACTGTACATCGCGCAGTTGGCGGCACTGTCTATCAATACATCAATATGGGGCAGTGGGAAATCATCTTTAGGGAAGGTTTGTTAAGATCTCGATAATCCACACACACCCTGACCTTTTCGTTCTTCTTTGCTACAGGGACCACATTGGCCAGCCATGTAGGATACTGGACTTCCACGAGGAACTTGGCTTCAATCTGCTGTCGAATTTCCTCCTTAACCTTGTCAGCCCATTCTGGTCTTAGCCTTCTTAACTTCTGCTTCACAGGCTTGCAATCTGGGTAAGTCGGGATGGCATGCTCCGCCACATCCCGGTCAATCCCCGGCATGTCCTCGTAGGTCCAGGCAAAGACTTTTTCATGTTTTCTTATTATTCTCTCAAAATTTTTTCTCTCCTCAGGAGTTATGTTTGATGCTATTAGAATTTCTCTCGGATTTTCCGAGGTTCCAAGATTAAAAGGCGTTGTGCCAGCGGAGTCAATGTCAAAAATTGATGGAATATGATCATGTTCATGCATGTTGAAATCATTAGAAACATCGCACAAATAAGTGAAATTGTTTATCTTATTAATAATATTATAGTTATCATTTACATCATAAAAGAGTTCCGGAATAAAAAGACAATCTAGGCTAGAGTCTTCTTCCGCCGCTCCTGAAGTTGATGCTGTTGCAGCTTGCTCATTAACTTTCTGATTTAGCAGAGGCCCCTCAGGCGCGTCGGGGGAAATCATCAAGTCTTCAACTTTCAGCTCTAATTCTGCTATCTTCTCTTTCCCTTTTAGCCTGGCAGTTACCATCTTTTCAGTAACGACCTCCTCAAGCTCGCACTTGTCCCAAGTGATACCCTGAGTCATGACTTCCTCATCCCAAAAGTCTTCAGCAGTCTTGACGAACCCGACGTGCCAGTCATACACATCATTAAAGATCTCAAAGCTAGGGACAATCCTCCCATCTACCCATTGTGGCTCATCTTCACCAGTATACGCACAAACTGACGATGCTGGCACAAAGTTCTCTGAAATGTGGGGGATCTTGTCTGTCACCCTCTTCTTGCCGAAGCCACCTCTATACCCCAGGCCTTTCCGATTCTTCTGCCCTCGAGTGGTGATCGCGGTCTGCAACCCTTGGGAGTTTCTACCCAATCCAGCCCCGGGGAGATAATGCATCTTTTTCATCATATTAACCACAGCTGGGCTATCCACTGACCCGCGCTCTTCCCTTATCATAGACACATGGAAGCCGCAGAATGGCTGATTGGCAATTTCCAGTGCTGAGACCTGGTTTTCCCTGGCCGCTTTGATAGTCACCACCTCCCCTTCGTGTGGGAACTTTATCATTTGATGCAGTGTGGATGGCACTCCTCCTAATTTATGAAACCAGGGTCTTCCAAGCAAAGCTGAGAAGTTAGCAGGGATGGGCAGAACTACAAATTCAACCTCCACCTCGATAGGCCCTGTCTTGACCAAAGTCTTGAAGGTTCCCGAGGCTTGCCTCCTCGAGTTATCGTAGGCTGTGATAGTCAGATCTGATCCGCTGAGCATGTCCTCACTTAAACCAAAAGCTTGCAAAGCAATCAAAGGGCACACGTTGATAGAAGACCCGTCGTCCACCATAACGCAGGCAGTGTGCTTACCGCTAATCTGTGCTTTAATGTACAAGGGTCGGTTGTGGTTGCGTCCTTCAACAGGTAGGTCGGCGTCAGAAAAGACCAATCTCTCCTCGGATCCTCCCTTAATTAAACCCAAAAGCTCTGACGGGGAAATAGTGGTAGCGACTGTGGCCTCAACCAAAGCTTCTACTACCTTCTGCCTATGAGAGGGGGATTGCCTCAACAGATCCCAAATGGATATCTGAGCCGCGGTCTTCTTCAATTGCCTAACAATCTGCCCCTCCTCTGGCTCTTTCTCTTCTGATGGCTGTACCGGCTCATGTAGCTTCGTAATCTCGGGGATCACCCTTCCACTTCTCGTGACAGCGCTTATCTCTCCCTCGTCTCCATCGGAGCCCCACAAATCAAGGTTCAACCCTTCTTCATCCTCGGCTTCTCCACCGCTTTCACTGCTAGACCAGCAATCCAGGGCCGCCACAACTGCTTTCTCCTTTCTATCCTCGGAATCACCAACAGCGGACTTCTCACTCCCATACAGATCTTGTAGCACGTACCACTCTGGCAGGCTAGATTGGATCATAAACACGGGTGGTGGTACAACATTTTAACCGGGCTTCTTCTCAGTTTCTCTCTTCTCAGGGTCAGAGATATGCTTGCTATCAATCAAGTCTTGGATAGAGTGCCGGAGCGCCTTGCATTTATCAGTGATATGGCCTGAGTGCTGGTGGAATGTACAGAATTCGTTATCCTTATGTCCTGGTTTCCCTTGTGTCAAAGCTAGCCTAGGAGTCAGAGGGCGCAATTTTCCCTCCTTCATCAACCTCCTCAAGACCCAGGATAATGGTCTTCCCAAGTTTGAAAACTTCCTCTGGGTGGTTACCTCAGTAGCAGACACTTCACCCGTTCTTCTAGTGCTATTACTGGGACCCGCCGGCCTGCTGGTTCCTTGACCGGGGTTAGCCCTTTTGGCGAAATTGTCATTGTTAGCTTTGCGGGTTAAGAACTCTCCCTCTGCTTCGATGGTTATATCTTTGAGAGACTCTCAGTCCTTCAACCCCTTCATCCTCAATCCCTCCTTTAAGTACGGGCTTGCATTCTTAATGAATAGACGAATTTGATCCTGGGTGTCAGGCTTTCGGCGCATCTCCATTACTCGGTTCCGCCATCGGGTAAGATAATCATGGAAAGACTCCCCGGTCTTCTGCTGAAGTAACTCAAGATCTTTCAGAGTCACCTCCATTCTGGTATTACAGTCATACTGCTTTAGAAACTCCTCAATGAGCAGATCCCAATCTTCTTTAGTGCGACGGTCCAAGCCATGATACCAGTCTATGGCATGAGAGGTCAGACTCAGACAAAAGTATTCCACTTTCTGCTTCTTGGACAATGCGGTCCCCTTCATGACCAGAGAATATTGCTTCACGTGCGCGGTGGGGTCAGAAGTACCATCAAACTTCGGCACATCCGGCATTTTGAAGTTATAAGGGATCAGGTCCTCTCCGTCCAACTCCCTATCCTCCGGATTCATCCCCTGAGCTCTGCCTATCATATGAGCCATAGCCTCGAACCTCTCTTCCATCTTCTTTAAAATAAAATCATCCGCTTGAGGCTCCTTCCCCTTCTCAAATGCCATGCTCAACCTATCATCCTCGATATCTCTATCGTCATCAATTCTCAACACTGGCCTTCTTCTCAACTCTCCCGAAGCCACTGATCTTAACTCTACCGGCGGCGGCCTAACGGGCTCCTCTCGCCTTTCAACCCTTTCTTCTTCAGGCTCATTCTGTCTCACTAGAGGAGGAGGAGGATTCTGTGGAGCATTCTGCTGAGCGTTCTGCTGTGCCAAGGCGGTCAACATATTCATCATCCTGCCCTCGAATTCCTCAAAACGGCGGCCCACTTCTTCCGCAATCATGGCCCTGGTGGCGTCTTCCCCCCTAGGCGAGTTTGCCATCTGAGATACTGTACCACTGATTTCTGATAAGATCTCCGGTAGGCCCTCTCTATCTGACAGCTCAGGAGTAAGAACTCGGATCAGTCGCCCGGTTGGTGATCTAGTCCACCTGGGCAGATCTATAATGGCTACAGGGACAAAAGTTAGAATGATGCATGAAATGTAGGTATAATGCATGATTGTGATATGCAACACTTACAGAGCACAAGCAAGCAAGTAGGTCCTTCCACCCTTATTTCTCCCACACACGTGGTCGTGCAGTCTCTTTCCTAGGTGGGATTAGCCCAAGGGTCAACGAGGGACCCGATGGACGCGTATGGTGCGCGGCAAAAAATCGGCAGCATAACACTCCTATGCTAATGTACAAGCGGATGGACAATGATCATCACGTATTCGGACGTTCCATAGATTTCGACATGGCCCTACCGGGGCATGATAGCCTTTGGCTAGGTTACCAAGCGAGACATTTGGACTCATCCAATACATGAGGATCCATACAGCAAACATGAGATTACGGTTCATTTCACCTGTGGAAAGTGACTACAGCCATTACATGAGCTTTGGATAAGGGAGATATTTCTTTGAGGCTACCCAAGCATGATCCCTACCGACGGGTCTAGCTCATCACGAGCATAGCGACCGATCGGGTCACCATTTTGATATACCGTTGAGGTACGTGGCTTGGGCTGGTGATTATCCTTAACACTTCCCCAAATTGAGTGAAAATGAGGAGGTGCTTCAGGAACGCACCAGGGCTAATAAGAGGGACCAAACTAGCATATTCTAAGGCTCTAATGATGTGCAAATGCAAATTTGAGAGAAAGCGAATTTATGAATTAAATTTTAATCATAAATGTTAAGCGAGATATTTTCAAATCAAAATCTCGAACCATAAACGTCCCCAGTGGAGTCGCCACTGTGACGCGCGCCGGATCCCAATGCGCCGCCCTTTCGACCGCCCGCCCGTGGGCGATCGGGGCATTCGCGGGTCCGTTGGCAGCTTGCAATGAATCGCAAGTGCGTCTATGTTGGGCAACAAGGAGGTATCATGGAGTCGCCACCCAATAGAACATTGGGAAAGTTTCTCTCGCCTCGGAGAGCCTAAGACTGCGCTTGGTATCCATTTTGGGCCAGCTAGAGGGATCATGGAAGGTGAACTCCTCACCTTAAAGAGCCTAGGATTAGCGCTAAAACCTCGTGACCCAAGAAGTATTTTGGAGGATAACCTCTAACCTCTTGAGCCCAAAGACCAGAGCTGGGTCCGGGATTTCTCATCTATTTCTACCTCAATTAGTTTATGATCAAATTTTAATGTCGTTAATTCGCTCTCTCTCCACACTATGCAGTTTGATTAAAAGGCGCATTTATTCACATCTTGAAAGCGATAAATGATCAAATAGGCAATAAAAGCAATAGATTACAATAATACAAGGAGCGGAATACAACTCCCTTTTGTAAATGTGCGGATCATGCATAAATCGGGGCATTGCTTATTCTGAGGACTTTGGTCCTCGCATGCATCATTATTAAAATTGGAGATTTTTGTTTGTGATGATTTTATTGGATAATATAGGACATTGGTCCAGTTTTGTGTAAACCTCATTTTATTGAATATAAAACCATTGAGTCATTTTTATACATCAACGGGATATGAAAGGAGTACATCCATATACATGAGAGAATCAATAAAAGAAATGAAACAAGAGGATTGGGAAACTAAACCGGACGAGATCCTCCAAACATGGTAGATAGCCGCTCAAGCTCGAGATAATCCAGGAGGACCGATGTACACTCACAGAAAGTTAAGAGATGTTAATATACATAAAATTAACATATAAGAAATCAAAGAGACTGGATAGAGATGAAAAATGATTTAAAATGATGGAGACAGAACCCACCAACGGCCTTTCTTGGTTGACCGACGGGCGTCGGTTCGGTTATCCGATATGCCCGTTTGTCACTCGAGAATGGGCATCTGTAGGTGGGTGACCGACGGGCGTCGGTCATGAAGATGACCCGTCGGTCACCTTTGTCTCCGAAAAACAGAAAGGAAAAAAAAACCTTTCAAAGTCAAAAAGCGGGTTTTATCCCAAAAAGAAATGAGAGAGTCAAAATAAAAGAAAGTAATGACAGATATTCAAAAATTTTACAGAATAAATAAAAATTTGAATATGAGATGAAATGGAGACAGGATCCGGAATATTTACCCTCAGATAATCGCTTCAGGTGAGATTCTGGTGTCGGTTAGAGCCTCGCGCGTTCCACGAGAAGCAAAGATGAAAGATTAAAGAGAGAAAATGAGATATTTCACCTTCAATCCTTCAGAAAATCGATTTTGGAGTCAAAATCTAAAGAAAACTAATTAGCTTTTAGTTCCCTTTGATTGATTTGATCCTTGATTCAATAGAGTTCTTTTAGAAAAAATGTTTTTGGAAGAGAGAGAAAATGTGCTTGAAATTGGGCAGAGTTTCCTCTTCTGAAAATTTTTCCAACCCTTTTCAAATGAAAATCCGGAGCTTTTATAGCCAGACACGACCGACGGGCGTCGGTGTATAGAGGCGGGCGTCGGAAGAATCCTTCTGACACAAGGATTAATCCGACGGCCCTGCCACATCCACCGACGGGCGTCGGAAGGGTTGCGTGCTCCGAAAAACCAGGCGGCAATCTGACAGGGGCGGTGATTTTCCGACGGGCGTCGAAAAATACCCATAGCCGTCGGTGACTCGGAGCGACGGGCCGGCTCGACAGACGGGCTGGCCGTCTGTGGAGGACAAAAAGCCCCTTTGACTCGAAAAAAACCTCTGTTTTTCTCTCCTTCGGCCCAGGAATGATAAAAACCTTACTTCTCATGGAACGCGGGGCTAAAACCTCTAAATCCAACCTCCCATACAGGCTTGGACATTGATTTCATCATAGGGTAACCTCTAATCAGGACCGCTCCGGGACACGGTGCTTACAGCGTCATTTAAATCATATTTCAGAGTACGGAATAAAATTCATCTGAAGAATCATCAAAGCATATAAAAGTATGACATGCATCATACAGCAGTATAAGTCCATTCAGAAGAAGTACGAAAATTCATTTTTGAGTTAAAACCGGGAAATTTCAGAAAATAGGCCGAACGGGGGTGACCAACAAGGTGGGCTGGTCACGAGTCGTGACTGGCATCACAACTCGTGACTGGCCTCTTCCTCTGGCTGGTCACGAGTCGTGACTGGAAGTCATGCCTCGTGACTGGCTTCTGGTCACATCGTGACTTGCCTTTTTTTCTCTTGCTGGTCACGAGTCGTGACTGGGAGTCACGTCTCGTGACTGGCTTCTTTCTTTGGGCTGGTCACGGGTCGTGACTGGCAGACACCACCCGTGACTGCCTTCTCAGGCCTGTCACGAGTCATGACTGGGAGTCACGCCTCGTGACTGGCTTCCTCTTGGCTGGTCACGAGTTGTGACTTGCAGTCACCACTCGTGACTGGCCTCTCTGGCTGGTCACGAGGCGTGACTGGGAGTCACGACTCGTGACTGGCCTCTCACTTGGCTAGTCACGCAACAGACACAACCTAGAAACGGGATTTTCAACAGTAACGAGATATTCCATTTTCCAGAATTCCAGAACTCAAAAATCAATCCCATACTTGAATCAAAACCATACAAATCTGTTCTTACCTTCCAGAAGATGTCCCATATAGCATAAACAAGATAAATGCAACTTAATTTAGAAATTAAAACAACCAAATCAAGCATAAATGCATTCAAGCTTCTCAAGAACATAAACCCTAAATTACAGTAAGTTCAAATCAAGCACAATTCATAAACAAAAATCCAAAACCTGAGATTCTAAGCTTCAATCACTTAGCTCCACTACTCCCAGCAACCTCCTTGCCCTTAGGATCGCGAGGAGCCACAGCTAAGCAACAACACATCGAAGAACAATCAAAATAAAAACCCTAAGTTAATCTAAACCCAAAGAAGAAGAAGAAGAAGGTGAAAACAAATGGAAAACAGAGTGAGGAATGCAATGACTTACCAAAGAGGATGCAAAGAGATGATTAATTCCACCAATATAGACTTGAATCCACACCAGAGTTCTTAGAGTGAAGAAAATGAAGAAGAACAAGAAGATGAGGGGAAGAAGGGAAAACGTGAATGTCACACCCCAAAGTGGCCCTAGAAGAATTACAGAGTTTTGTTCGTAAAAGGTAAGTTTATGTGCGAGAGTTCTGTCGCGGGCGCGATAGAGCCTCTAGCGGTTTTTGAACTTCAGCTGGTTGGTGCGGGCGTGAGCGTTCTGTCGCGAGCGCGACAGAACCCCCTCACGAGATGTGTGCATAAGTGAGACTAAGAGACTTGGAGTTGTAGTGAGTTGACACATGGTGTCATAGGAGAGTGACAAGTGTCATCGTAGAAGAGTGACAAGTGGCGGCATATGAGAGTGACAAGTGGCGGCATATGAGAGTGACAAGTGGCATCATAGGGTGTTGACACATGGCAACTTGAGAGGGTGACACTTGGCTTGGCTTGGCTTGGCTTGGCTTGGCTTGATTTGGCTTGGCTTGGCTTGGCTTGGCTTGGCTTGGCTTGGCTTGGGATAGGGATGAATTAAAGTAAGTGGTTGGCTTTTAATATGGTTAGTGGGAAATTAATTTGTTAATTTTCTTTAGTTGACCGGCCACTTACCTATTCCCATCTTATTTTCTTAGCTTTTGGCCCTTTTGCTTTTGGCTTTCCTCCTTTTTCCTTTTCTTTGGTTTGGCCGTGCTCCACTTTCCTTTCTTTTCTTCTATTTTCCATTTGCTCCTAAAGAGACTCATTTAGGTTGGGATGAAGAGAGTAGATTTTTGAGAAGAGGTAAGTAGTGCTATTATGATAGCATTAGTCTTCTTCTTCTACTTGGTTTCTATTTTTGATTTAAAGTAAAAAGAAAAGTAACCCCAAGTGTTTTTGTGTGTGGTTTTGGGTAAGCTGGAGGTAAGAGAATCGATAAAGGAAAAGAGAAGATCGGAACGAGTAGAGAGCTGTGATCGAGTTCCTAGAGGTAGGGATCGAGTGTAACTGTGTTAATTTTGCATGTGTTTATATGAGAAATGCTTGAACAAAGACATGTAAAAATAAAGAGATGCTTGATGAGCTTTAATTAGATCAAGATGTTCATTTTGATTGCTTACAGTGCTCATGACATGTGTATATATGTTCATAAGTATGTAACCTGATCATTTGAGTGTTTGTGTTGATAAAAGAATTTGATGTTGCGAAATTCTGCTTATTTGTCATTAGACCCCTGTGTATTGTATTTGTCATAAGTAGAGTTATAGGACTCCATTTGTATTGCTTCTAATTGCATATGCAAGATAAGATTCGTGTCTAAAAATGTCTAAGAGGGTGCATTATCTAATTCTTGCCCTAAATATCCCAAAAAGTTATTAAAATGTAGGTGACCCTGTTCTGGTGGGTTCACTGGAACAGTATATATTGTATAGACCATATTTTTCGTTATAGATGTCCAAACAATCTGATTTTTGTCCCATTAGAAATTCAACATCCTAGAGAACAATTGTTAAGAAGAACCTTTTGCCTAAAAATGATGTCTAGAGGTTCATTTAGACGATACAAGTTTAGGGTAAAAAGCAGTCTTGTGAGGCACCAAAGCGGAGCTTCTGTCGCGAGCGCGACACATGTCGCGACCTCGCGACAGAACACCTCATTTTAAGCTTTTTCTTCTCCTTTTTAAGCTCCTAGTTGCCACGGGTCAACCCCTGACCCTTTCCCTTGACTAAATTGTATATTTTATTGATGTTTTACTCCCCGGAATGAACCCGTATAACCCCGGAATGTTTCCATGATTTATACTCTACATGTTTAGGGTTATCAAATGATTATAGGATTAGTTATCTATGTAACCAATGCTATGGCATAAGATTTAGCGTTGACCATGTGATGCCATGTGATATGAATTGTTATATAATGCATTTGGTACAGAGTATAGAGCCTTTTCGTAATCTAGCCTCTGTCGCGAGCGCGACCTCTTGTCGCGATCGCGACAATGAACTTAGCTTCTGTCGCGAGCGCGACTTCTTGTCGCGATCGCGACAGTGAACCTCTTCGCATCCTGTTTTATTTGTTTTGAAGAGAGTGTTTTCTTCTATCTTGCTTTGCATGATTTATATGTTCATGAAATGAATTTAAATGTTACATGCTTTTAATTGTTGAACAAGATTGTATATGAATTACATGCCTCTGAATTTGATAAATGCATTTGAAGTTTAGTTGATGAGTTGATGTCTGTGTATAGTGTGTGAGTTGGTATTGAGCCTGATTACCGTTATAGTGGATAGATAAGCATGCTTATAAAGGGATTAGAGAGTGCAGCTGCCTATGTTCCGCCCCGTTTGGGCGAAGCGGGTCGACCTCTGAGAACGGTCATTAATAGAGACAGATGAAAATGTTTTGTGACTTCGGTCCATCGAAAATGTTTTTTTATAGAGCGTCCCGTATCCACCATGAGAGGAACTCAGGCTTGTTTTGTTAAATGTTGTGCAGTGAACTTGAGATGATTATAGTGTTGCTTCGAATGAAGCCATAGTACATGAAAGTAATGTTTAAGTACATTACAATTCTGTATACAAGTACATGATTACATGAGTGTAGTGACATGAATTTGGTTACATGATAGCGTATATTTGAATAAACGAAATGTACAAGTTGTAGTGTATATGAATAAGTAAAAGAGTAGATGTTATATGCATATGAACTCATAGTATTTGATATTTGAACATGAAACCTATACAAGCATCAGAGCTATATGCATGAACTACTTGATTTTTGTTATATGACATATGTGTGATTTATTTGTGACTTCGTAAAGAAGTCCTTTGCATTGTTTTCATCCCCACTAAGCGTTATCGCTTAGCACGGATGTTTATTTCCGTGTAGGTTTACAGGTTCGGAACAGTGACCGAGCATCTGCAGTTCAAGGCCACTAGGGAGTATTGTTCAGGTCTTTTGTATAGATTAGATACAGAGCTAGTGATGTTTTGAGTAACATCATTATATAATAAAAGTTAAAGAATCACATGTAAATGTATATGTAAAGTTAAATGAAAACAGAGTGTAATATGAACATGTATAAAGAGAAAGAAGTACATATGTATAGTTGATATGAAATGCATGTTGGGCCCTAGTGTAGTATTATTTTATTATTCTTATACGAATGTGTATAGTGCTATCGCTTCCGCTAATACATGTACATGTATACGTAAGTGTCCGCGTGACGCCCCGATATTCCTCACCGGGGGTATGGGGGTGTTACATTTAGTGGTATCAGAGCTCTAGGTTAAATGATTCCGGACTATAAGGTGATAGAGTATAGTGCATATGTTTGAGTTTGTCTAGAGTGTGGCCTAATGCAGATGTCGTTTGTGTAAAGTATAGATGGAGTCCGACTCGCGTGAGAGCATAGAAGAGACAGCGGCAGAAGTGAATGGGTAAGAGTATGAGGTGACACTCTGTATTCCTGTCAGCTATCTCCTTGATATCATTTGACATGAGCATAGTGAAACATGGGGATGGGAAGAGTGCATTACAGTAGCTTACATTGCATTTTCGCATCATCTTGCATACATAAATCATTACATGACCATTCCTTCCGCATCCCTCATTTGTATGTGAAAAAGTATTATTGCATGCATTTCATTGAGAAAGCTGACAGGATATACATTCAGTGCTAGATGCATAGAAGGGGTATATGGATCAGAGTGCAGTGCATTAAGGAAAGTGTAAAGTGTGTTGGATTTGATAGCCGTATGGTATAAGAGGTTAACAGGGAAATTTCGAGGACGAAATTTCTTAAGGGGGTGAGATTTGTCACACCCCAAAGTGGCCCTAGAAGAATTACAGAGTTTTGTTCGTAAAAGGTAAGTTTATGTGCGAGAGTTCTGTCGCGAGCGCGACAAGTGTCGCGGGCGCGACAGAGCCTCTAGCGGTTTTTGAACTTCAGCTGGTTGGTGCGGGCGTGAGCGTTCTGTCGCGAGCGCGACAGAACCCCCTCACGAGATGTGTGCATAAGTGAGACTAAGAGACTTGGAATTGTAGTGAGTTGACACATGGTGTCATAGGAGAGTGACAAGTGTCATCGTAGAAGAGTGACAAGTGGCGGCATATGAGAGTGACAAGTGGCGGCATATGAGAGTGACAAGTGGCATCATAGTGTGTTGACACATGGCAACTTGAGAGGGTGACACTTGGCTTGGCTTGGCTTGGCTTGGCTTGGCTTGATTTGGCTTGGCTTGGCTTGGCTTGGCTTGGCTTGGCTTGGGATAGGGATGAATTAAAGTAAGTGGTTGGCTTTTAATATGGTTAGTGGGAAATTAATTTGTTAATTTTCTTTAGTTGACCGGCCACTTACCTATTCCCATCTTATTTTCTTAGCTTTTGGCCCTTTTGCTTTTGGCTTTCCTCCTTTTTCCTTTTCTTTGGTTTGGCCGTGCTCCACTTTCCTTTCTTTTCTTCTATTTTCCATTTGCTCCTAAAGAGACTCATTTAGGTTGGGATGAAGAGAGTAGATTTTTGAGAAGAGGTAAGTAGTGCTATTATGATAGCATTAGTCTTCTTCTTCTACTCGGTTTCTATTTTTGATTTAAAGTAAAAAGAAAAGTAACCCCAAGTGTTTTTGTGTGTGGTTTTGGGTAAGCTGGAGGCAAGAGAATTGATAAAGGAAAAGAGAAGATCGGAACGAGTAGAGAGCTGTGATCGAGTTCCTAGAGGTAGGGATCGAGTGTAACTGTGTTAATTTTGCATGTGTTTATATGAGAAATGCTTGAACAAAGACATGTAAAAATAAAGAGATGCTTGATGAGCTTTAATTAGCTCAAGATGTTCATTTTGATTGCTTACAGTGCTCATGACATGTGTATATATGTTCATAAGTATGTAACCTGATCATTTGAGTGTTTGTGTTGATAAAAGAATTTGATGTTGCGAAATTCTGCTTATTTGTCATTAGACCCCTGTGTATTGTATTTGTCATAAGTAGAGTTATAGGACTCCAATTGTATTGCTTCTAATTGCATATGAAAGATAATATTCGTGTCTAAAAATGTCTAAGAGGGTGCTTGATCTAATTCTGGCCCTAAGTATCCCAAAAAGTTATTAAAATGTAGGTGACCCTGTTCTGGCGGGTTCACTGGAACAGTATATATTGTATAGACCATATTTTTCGTTATAGATGTCCAAACAACCTGATTCTTGTCCCATTAGAAAGTTAACATCCTAGAGAACAATTGTTAAGAAGAACGTGTTGCCTAAAAATGACGTCTAGAGGTTCAGTTAGACGATACAAATTTAGGGTAAAAAGCAGTCTTGTGAGGCACCAAAGCGGAGCTTCTGTCGCGAGCGCGACACATGTCGCGACCTCGCGACAGAACACCTCATTTTAAGCTTTTTCTTCTCCTTTTTAAGCTCCTAGTTGCCACGGGTCAACCCCTGACCCTTTCCCTTGACTAAATTGTATATTTTGTTTATGTTTTACTCCCCGGAATGAACCCGTATAACCCCGGAATGTTTCCATGATTTATACTCTACATGTTTAGGGTTATCAAATGATTATAGGATTAGTTATCTATGTAACCAATGCTACGGCATAAGAGTTAGCGTTGACCATGTGATGCCATGTGATATGAATTGTTATATAATGCATTTGGTACAGAGTATAGAGCCTTTTCGTAATCTAGCCTCTGTCGCGAGCGCGACCTCTTGTCGCGATCGCGACAATGAACTTAGCTTCTGTCGCGAGCGCGACTTCTTGTCGCGATCGCGACAGTGAACCTCTTCGCATCCTGTTTTATTTGTTTTGAAGAGAGTGTTTTCTTCTATCTTGCTTTGCATGATTTATATGTTCATGAAATGAATTTAAATGTTACATGCTTTTAATTGTTGAACAAGATTGTATATGAATTAAATGGGGTTGATTTCACCCATGGTCACTCAACTTATCACTTATCGCGCAAAAGTAACCGACTTTTTTTTTCTTACTTAAATGTCACTGAACTTTTAACATTATTGCACAAAAGTCATGTTGACCGGAATCCGGCGACGACTCTTGCCGGATTGATAAGTTCAGCAAATGCTACATTTAAATTAATTTCACTCACGGTCACTAGACTTATCATTTATCTCGAAAAAGTAATTAACTTTTTTTTTTCAACTTAAATGTTACTGAACTTTTAACATTTTTGCAAAAAAGTCATTAATCCGGCAAGGGTCATCGCCGGTTTCCGGTCAACATAACTTTTGTGTAATAATGTTAAAAGTTCAGTGACATTTAAGTAAGAAAAAAAAAGTCGGTTACTTTTGCGCGATAAGTGATAAGTTGAGTGACCATGAGTGAAATTGACCCGAATTACATGCCTCTGAATTTGATAAATGCATTTGAAGTTTAGTTGATGAGTTGATGTCTGTGTATAGTGTGTGAGTTGGTATTGAGCCTGATTACCGTTATAGTGGATAGATAAGCATGCTTATAAAGGGATTAGAGAGTGCAGCTGCTTATGTTCCGCCCCGTTTGGGCGAAGCGGGTCGACCTCTGAGAACGGTCATTAATAGAGACAGATGAAAATGTTTTGTGACTTCGGTCCATCGAAAATGTTTTTTTATAGAGCGTCCCGTATCCACCATGAGAGGAACTCAGGCTTGTTTTGTTAAATGTTGTGCAGTGAACTTGAGATGATTATAGTGTTGCTTCGAATGAAGCCATAGTACATGAAAGTAATGTTTAAGTACATTACAATTCTGTATACAAGTACATGATTACATGAGTGTAGTGACATGAATTTGGTTACATGATAGCGTATATTTGAATAAACGAAATGTACAAGTTGTAGTGTATATGAATAAGTAAAAGAGTAGATGTTATATGCATATGAACTCATAGTATTTGATATTTGAACATGAAACCTATACAAGCATCAGAGCTATATGCATGAACTACTTGATTTTTGTTATATGACATATGTGTGATTTATTTGTGACTTCGTAAAGAAGTCCTTTGCATTGTTTTCATCCCCACTAAGCGTTATCGCTTAGCACGGATGTTTATTTCCGTGTAGGTTTACAGGTTCGGAACAGTGAGCGAGCATCTGCAGTTCAAGGCCACTAGGGAGTATTGTTCAGGTCTTTTGTATAGATTAGATACAGAGCTAGTGATGTTTTGAGTAACATCATTATATAATAAAAGTTAAAGAATCACATGTAAATGTATATGTAAAGTTAAATGAAAACAGAGTGTAATATGAACATGTATAAAGAGAAAGAAGTACATATGTATAGTTGATATGAAATGCATGTTGGGCCCTAGTGTAGTATTATTTTATTATTCTTATACGAATGTGTATAGTGCTATCGCTTCCGCTAATACATGTACATGTATACGTAAGTGTCCGCGTGACGCCCCGATATTCCTCACCGGGGGTATGGGGGTGTTACAGTGAATCTGCCCTTCCCCTTTCTTTCTTTCCTTTTTCTTTTTCTTTTCTTTGCCCTAAGCATGTGTCAATTTCCTATTGGTGAAACTAACCACTCACACCCAAAAAGCAAACATTACTCACACACAATACACTCCCAACTAATGCACACCCTATAATGGTATGAACACACACACAATGCATTCCCATCTTAAAACACCTTAATATGGTATGCTCAAATGCACACAACCATATCCCAATTAATTCACACACTAATGTCATACATATAACCATATGCTAATAGAACCCCAAAAACATACATTTTACTAAAATACCCTTATGATATGCCGGACACATGCAAATGCTTGCACATACAGACAAGCTCATACTACTAGGGGGCAAACGGGGTGTGACAAAGCTTGTCTGCGTGGATTGTGCTATAGTCGTATTCACCGAAAGTTTGCAATTAATTATTTTGAACTTCGCAATTATTTTGAGAAATATTTTCACTTCATGTTTTTGCAATCATTCGTATCAGAATACGGTATGTTTTTAAGTGTTTCATAATGCAGTTGTTCGATATTTCAAATGGCATATGTTTGCCATCTTTATATGGTTCCATCTTTCAGGAGTCTTATCAACTTTTTAAAGTGGAACGTTCTACCGTTTGAGAACAATCAATCAATACGGCGAATGGTCATGTTAGTTTGCAACTTATATGTATAGTGATCATGTCAATCATAATACAATGCTTATGCTAAGGACCTTGGAAATTTCTTGAGGTCCTATTCGGACGGGCGTGAACTAATAAAGTAGTTTCGACTTCCAAGAGTTTATCGACTGAAAGTTTCAGTTTTTAGGTGTCTAGCGACTACTCTGAAGCGGACTTTTCTTGATCGGGTGTCATCAAGGAACGCAAATGATTGGTTCAACTTTCATAATCAGAAATCAATTTGTTTAGGATGTAGTGTTGCATTTATATTTTCATAGGGGGCCTAGCGAATTTCTCAAGGTTTTCTTCTAGCGAGTTTTCGCAATATTTTAACTCTTAGGCTGATTCTATCCTTTAAAAGTCTGTCGACCTATCTGAAGTAGATTTCCAACTGGATGCATATGTCAAGCAAGGGGAATAGTCATATTATAACTTCGCTAGTTATCTTGGGAATAATTTGCAAGTTATTAGATCGAACTCAGTTTGCTATCTTTCTTATATAAAATTTATAATTTGTACATTCAATGTTTGTTTTAATCAAAATATGGTGTTACAGAAAGTACTTTTTTTAGTCATATTGGTAAGTTTATAACGTTGATTCATTTGGATCGTCTGAGGCTGCTTTGGGGTATTTACGCCTTTCAGGAGTCTTTTGACTCTCAGAAGTGAACATCTTTCAATCGAGCTCATTCCCCTTTTTTGCATTTGTTGTTGGGGTAGTTTGACCCATCATTGAGACTTGTATGCAAGGAACTTTGAGGTTGACATTTGGGATATCTCTTGATTTTCCACTCCATTAGTAGCTTCCCCCTAAAATAAATTGAACCCGATCGGGGATTTTTCCTTCCTATGGGCATTTTTATTCTTCTTGGGGGTATTTCCTCAACTTCGATTCTCATGGGAAATTCTACCAACCTCATCATTGGATCGATGGCTTTGCCAGACCCAATTAGCATGGTGGCCTTTAGTTTTAGCGTTATAGAAGTGCTCCAATTCGGCTTTTTTCTATTGGTGGATTACTTCCACTGTAAGTATGATTGAGCTCATGGTTTATCCATGGCTTCTATCCAAACAAGTTGCCATTATCAAAGAGCATAGCTCATCTCGTCTTAACTTGGAACGAGCATGGGTTATCTCGTCTTAGCTTAAAATGAGAAAAACTCTGGCAAGCTTTCTTAGGCAGAATGCATCCTCGATGTTTGGAGACTTGTATAGAGTGTAAGCTCTTCTTGCTGCATGTCTTTCACATCTATTAGTCAATTTTGAGTAGGTGCAAAAGATAGGAATTTAATGGCCTTCTCTAGTGTCTCTTCTGGGAGGTGCCTATGGAACTCGTACATTAGTAGTTCGACATGCTCTACATAATTAGAAAAGCAAATTTTCCTTTTTTCTCTCCTTCTTCCTTACTAGCTTCTTCTTTCTAGGTAGGTAGAGGGGATGGTATACTCAAGGTTTTTCTTCTGATCCTACCATTGGGATGACTAAAGTACCAGGTCGATTAAGTAGGGTGGTATCCCTGTTTATATTGATACTCCAGCTTGGCTTTAGCTCTTCTTTGGCAATTTCTTCTTACTACGAGTATGGTCAACCCCTCAATTCTGGGTAGAGATAGTCTCTTCTTCCTTTGAAGAGATTTTTTATGATTTAAGAAGGGGTGATTCATCTCTTTCATGGGAGAAAGTGATTCGAGGAGGGATGGTTTGTCTCCTTCGCAAGAGGAAGAGATTTGGGAAAGGATGGTTCATCTCCTCAAAAAGATCGGTTCATCTTCCCAAGTCGTTGATCGCTATTTGAACAACTAAGATATCACCATAAGATTCCAAGTTATTTGCATCTATCGGGAATAATACCATGATGCCTTGGGGGAACATAGCTATATGTGGCTGCTTCTCGTTTGTTCAAAGGATGTTTTATAGGTTATGACCTATGGAAGATTGTGTTGATTAGTTCATCTCTCATAGTCCAACTCAACTATTCTTTCGAATGAGCTCTTAGAAGATCCTTTTGAGTCAAGGCCACAAATTTTTCCACAAGCCCAGCTTGCAGTAGCCTCTTTATCTCCTTCCTTAATGAGTTGCACGTCACCAACATCTCTATGGAACTCATATTATTTGCTTTTGTCTCAAAGAGCAAGTGTCCAGTAGGATAATCACTTTGGCCAATTAACCTTATTTTGGTTTTACTTGATCCATGCTAAGATGCTGGCAGGATTAGAGTTGAGCGGAGCATAGGTCCCAGCCGGATTATTATCATGGTGTTTCAACCTTCTTTGCTCGAACTCCTTTCTCTTACCCATATTTCTAGAGGCGAATGCTTTTTCACAACCTTTAAATTTCTTTTCTATCCATCCGATTAGATATCATAGTCTGTCTATAAATATAGATGGGAACTACAAATGGTTAGCTATGCTCAACGGAGGCTGTAATTGATGGGCCATCCCCGTAAGGTATTACAGATTTTCATCCGCTCTCATCGCTCTCAGCTTTTTCTCCATCAACTCTAATGGCCTCATCCATCTTGATGAATGGCTTAGCTCTGTCCATTAAGTTGGCAAAATCTACAGGTGTCTTGGCCTTGAAGGAGTTAGACAAGGGCCAAAGTTCTATAATTTAGCTTAGTGCGCTCAGTGTTGCCTCAAAGCATAAATCAAGAATTTTTTAGGATACTATTCGAAACCTATCAATGTAGTCTTAGAGACTTTCATTGGGCTTTTGAGCCAAGCTACTTAAGTCATCAATCATCCTTCCTATTCAGGCATTGGCTAACCTCGTCATGAAAAGATCACAAATCTTCTCAAAAAAGGAGATTGATTCTTAGGGAAGGTTGTGAAACCAATCCAAAGCTTCACCTGCCAAAGTTGTAAGGAAAACTCTACAAAAGATCTGATCATCATAAGAATAAATATGGATTTATATCGGGTATTCAGAGACATGGATTTTGGGGTTAGATTTGCCCGTATACTTGGGCATCCTTATTTTATTAAATCTAATGTGTAGCTCTACTTCTCTGATTTTTCAACAAAAAGGGGAGGTAGTATTTTTGCCAAAAGAAGGTCCCCTCGTTGGGACGTGCATGCATGGTAGGTCATCTCCTACAAAAGCCAAAGTACTTGTGTAATGCCCATTGTAACACCCACATCGCCGTCCCCGTTGGAAGGACGCCGACGAACGCACTACACGACACTCGTATATACAGATATACACATGCACAATGCGGAAGCATACATTCATACATAACATGCATACAGAAATATGGGTTAATTAAAAACTTACCTTGACTTACCTTGCGGTACAGACTGAACATGCAATAACTCACGCACATGCAGGCATTAAGCAACAGCATACACAGAAGCATACATATAACCATTCAACGGAAGCATAATCGAAATAATAAAACAAAGGAATAACTAAACATAAAACATGCTAACTATTACATTCCCAAAAGAAAACTCAAGAACGAAACATAAATAATTACATATACAATACTACAGAATTACAAAAGCTGAAATACAGAAGCTGAGCAAAATACAGAACTTCTAACTCCTACGTGGCCGACCTTGCAGAAGCGCGACTCGAACAGAACCAAACCTGCCACCTGCACGGAAAGGAAATCCGTGCTAAGCGATAACGCTTAGTGGGGAGAACACACAAGAATATGGACGGCCATTCACAATGGTCGCCAAGGCATAACACATTCAAATGGCAAATGCGGATATTCATAGCATATCAATAATCAGGCGGCATAATAAAGGCATTCAATCGATAACTCACAAACAGACCATAAACTCATGTCCAGGATATACCAAAACAGACATAATACAATATACGATACAAATATCATCATGCCAAACTACATACTATAACTCATGCATAAACCTACATGGGTATCAAATGATAGCATCATACCATGCGGAGTCACAAGAGCTATACACATGCAATAAATATCACTAAGTACCCACGCCTGAACTGACAACCCAATCATCATGTTAAGCATACACACTAGTCAAATATCCAAAGGATAACATTTAGAGCATCACAATACCGCTGCGCAACTCTAATATATATTAAGCATCATGCAGAAACATTCTGATAACGGAGACTGAAGGCATAACCACTTAGTAATACATTCATATCATCATCATGCAGAGAGTACAGTAATCATCACATACTTACCATCACAGCTGCTTCGGTTCACATGCTTATAACTAATAAAACATGCTTAAGTCATATACTTAAATACATCAATCGAATCATTTCAAAGCATTCAGAAACTTATAACAAATCACATGACAAGTACGGATAATCCTGTTAGATATAAAGTCATGCTTATTTAAAACAGACATACATTCTGAAGCCCATAGTCACATTCATATACACATAAACTGATTCCTAAAATCCTTATCATAATCAAACGGATATCACATTCATATAGTTATTTCAAAGTAATACAAACCAGTAAAGCACCTGCTGACTCACAATAGTGGATAACGAGTGTACTGAACTGATTAGTACCTTACGGGTACAAGTCGAAAACCATTTTATTTATCACAAAAGCATTTTACTGATGGGGGATCTTAACCCGATCCAAATTCATTAAAAAGGATCACGAGGATCCGTACTGATGGGGGGTTCGCGAGGAACCATACGGGGGACCTGATCAGGGTCCAAACGTTCAAAGGGTGCTGCAGCTACTGATGACTCTATTAGGCATGCCTAACTATCCACTAGACTGACTCTCGCAGGTCATGCATAAAACAATTCACACTTCGAATCGCATAACGCATAATTATATATACAAATATATATACATCATGCATAAATCAGAGTACAATAGACATATAAATATGTTCATAAGGTTGGTCATATCTCATACATTCCCATTGCAAACATATTACAGTCCATACACTTTAACATTAAACAATATTCTAAAGCATGCCAAGAATCAGGTAAAGAGGTACTACCATGCCAATGGTTATCAAAACATAATCCTAAACATATGTTTTAGGTGAGGTTACTAAGTATAAATCATGCATAGTCCAAATTACATTTAAACATAACACTTCGAATTCCCAGGCTAAAGCATAATCATGCATTCAGACACTAACCATATTATTCAAATAAATATAGCATAGCATAATATCAATCATACCTCATTCAAGTCATATTCTGAAACATGCAATAGGTCAATCAATCGTATTTTATCCCTACTTAATTTACTAAAGCATATCAGGAACACATGTGGAAACATATTATGCTAATGACCAAAGACGCATCATCTAGATCGGAGAAAGTGATTACATAATCTTAAGCATGGCAAATTATTCTTAAAGAAGAAGCAGACTAAAGATATGCATAACATAATTCACATTAAGACAGAACATGTTTGAGAACTAACGGTCAGAAAGTTAACCTTTATAAATCCTTCGCATTCAAAATATGACGTGCAATACATATCACAATAATAAACATATTACAGTCCAAGCCATACTGTTAAAATCCCACAGTCATTTAACAGGATCATTGTAATCCACAACTTATTCCAAAATACCACATATAACTTGTCATAGATAACATATTATTAATACCAAATAAATTGGAATAATCAGTCATATCAGCAAGACAACATAGCACACAGTAAGGAAAAATACCATAAAAAGCGTTTGGAAATAATTTTATAAAAACTGGACACTTGGGAGAAGAAACAGAAGCAAAACAGAGAAATCGGGGGACCTGAGCAACCATCACGTAACGTGATGGTTGCTCACGTTGCGTGAGCAAAGCTCACGTCGCGTGAGCATTGCTCACGTAACGTGAGCAATCTGCTCACGTTGCGTGAGCATTGCTCACGTCGCGTGAGCAATCTGCTCACGTAGCGTGAGCAATTTGCGTGAGCATGGCTCACGTCACATGAGCATAGCTCACGTCGCGTGAGCCACTCTCCTTGCCCTCTTCTTCCTTCCCGATCTCAAACATGCAGATTTCCATCCTTTTCCAGAAATTCAAAGAACTCGATAAAAACTATTTTCAATCTAATGCAAACACCACCAGAACTCATCTTACCTTTCAATCGATGTCCCAAACAGCATAAACAAGATAATTGCAACTTAATTCAACAATCAAAACCATGCATAAACATATTTAATCCAATTAAGAACATAAACCCTAAAAACAATTACAGTAAGTTCTAAATGCATCAATCTGATCTTTGATTCAAAGTCATGCATACTAACACAATACCTAAAACACGACTTGCATAACCTCACCTCAATCATTCAATTACTGAAAATCAAACACCAAAAACCATTCATAATCCAAGAAGAAAATGGGGCAGAGACAAAAAACCCAAAACCAAAATAAAGAACACAGAGCTCCCAAACCTCAAAATGACGATCCAAAAATCAGGCTTCAAAATCAATCCTCAATCCTTTCCTTGCCTTTACTTTGCTTCTTCATGCAATCCAAAACTTGCACAACAAAACCCACAATTACTCTTCAAAACCCTAACTGAAAATAAAACCAGTAGATGAAGAAGAAGAAGAAACACAACACGTAGAACACCTTAAACCAACTTACCTCTTCAAACAAAGAACAATCCAAGCCAAACACAACCCAAGCCAAACGTGAAAGAAAGGAGAAGCAGAGAAAGGAGAAGAGAAGAAGAAGGGAGGCGTGAGATGAGGGAGACGGGAAAGCCAAACCAAAATCTGTGTTTTTCCCTCTCTCTCTTCCTCTTACTTCTTTCTTCTTTTTCTTCTTTTAATGCCCACCTAACAGTCCACTTGGCAACATCCTATTGGACCCCAAACTCTACTTAAACTTTTCCAAGTCCATTAATGCTCTTAAGTCCATAGACAAATTACACTTCACTCACTTACACAATTCTTTCCTTACAACTTAATTATCTTTTCAATTAGGTCCTTAACACTCCAAATTTCTCAAACACAAATTACTGGAATACCCTTCCGATCCCGACTTAGCATGCACAATCCGACCAGGGCTATTTTGGGGTGTGACACCCATTCCCGACCACATAATTATCTCAGCTAAAGCAGTCGAGAATGATCGCCACACATCAAACACATGCACATATCACTATCATACACGCATACTAAAACCTGTAAAATTAAATTTCATAACTCACGCATGCACATGCAGCGGATATCACAAGCAAAAACTGACACATTCACATACTTATATACATATTAAGCACATATTGAAACGATACTTAGTTATTACATCCGTAAATATTGCTGGATATAAAAGGATTAAACATTACATATACAAAACTCATAGCCCAAATCCCAAAACCTACACTATAAGCTCCTAGTGTTGACCATCGGTAATACGGATTCGTCCTTCAACACACTTCGCGTCCAAACCTTCACGGATTAGAAAAGAAACCCGTGCTAAGCGATAACGCTTAGTGGGGAAACAACGTATAGCATATACATAGATACATGATAACAGATATTAGAAAAACGACATGCAAGAGTTTATACTTAAATTATTAATTTATAAGCATGCATATAATTTATACACATAGCACAATTGCTTATACACAATCTAGTTCAGCATTCATACTATTATCATATATATTCATCAAAGTACACCATAAATCATACATTACAAATTAATCATTTAGGTTTATCCTTATCTTGTTATTTAACTTTACCTGCAATTCAATGATGCGAATAACGGGTATCACATTGGTACCCTAAGGTACAGTAAATACAGTGTATCCATGGATACTCACATTCGCATTGGTACCCTAAGGTACAGTAAAATTCAACATATACAATGTTTCACATTGAAGAATCCAGCAAGGATTTGAATCACATTGTGATTCCAGAGGAATCGGACGCATTGGGCTGCAACACTTAGACCCTATAGGCATGCCTATCTATCCACTACTTTTGATTCGCAGGCTACAATTATTTAATTCAATTGTCAATTTATTTGATCACATGATCCAGTAATTACAATAAGTCATTAGAACAAATATTAATACTTTTCTTCTGTTACACACATTTGTAAGCCAACAACAAATCCACATTCTTGGCCACTATCATGCCGTTATTTTAACTCATCATATAGCTCGTGAGCTAACTTGGCATGGATTATAACATAACAAACCATATAAACTTATTAATCACATATGATCATCCCATTTGATATCAGCATTAAGCATTTATTTAGTGTTATTATACTTAATTATCATTGCTTTACCATTCGGATATGAATCATGAATGACTAAGAATTTTCACAAAAACTGGGTACCTCACGGTCACAACCATTTTTGTTATTACCATGACATACAAAAGGTTTCAAAACAGAATGTAATCTAGGGTATCTCACGGTCACAACCATTTGGTTGCCACCGTGACATACAATAATTACCCGAACAGAATGCATCTAGTGAGTATTTCATGGTCACAACCATTTTGGTTGTCACCGTGACATACTCCCTTGGTGCAAGGTAGAATGTAAATCAAGGTGCCTCATGGTCACAACCATTTTGGTTGTCACCGTGCCATAACAAGTTCACTTCGGCAGAATAGAATTCATGGTACCTCACGGTCACAAAAATTTTGGTTCTCGCCGTGACATACCAATCACAACTAGGCAGAATGCAAACTTTGCATACCTCACGGTGGCAATCTCTTGGTTGGCATCGTGACCTATGCAGGAATTGCAAATCACAATGGTGCAAACAACCTCTTTTCTCATATCATTCACAAAATTTACCAGTCAACCATTTCACTTTTATATCAATATGCCAACCAACTTATTAACTAGCATATTACACAATTTCCATTTCAATTAACTCAATTCAAGATGCACGGAAATAAACACATTACATGTTCCACAACCCTAGTTATAGTTCATTATGTTATAGGCATCTCTTATTCACATGCCATTAGAGCTCCTCAAGCAATCATATACCAACCAACATTTTCATACCAATCACACAGCAAATATCCGAATGCCAACATTTAACATTCAATGTAACCAAAATCAACTAGCACATAACAAGCAAGGCAAGTTTCCCGAACCTTGTCGCCTAACCTCCTATTACTCACTTAGATTCTCCAATTTTTTCTTTTCCCTTATATTTCTTGATTTCCTCCACTTGAATTTCCAATCCAATTTCCAGAAATGAGACATTCCAAGTCAAATCCCATTGCAACCCAAAATTAAAGGAAGAGAAAAGAAGATAGTAAGAGCAAACTCAATCAAATATTTACCTTCAATTTTCGGTTTCCCTACACACACAAATAACCCTTAGCCCAGCATTCCATTTATAGCTTCCCTTTAGAGAGAGGAAGAGAATTCATGGGTAAGAAAAGGGAAGAAGAAGATGACTGAATTCCACATGCAAATCTGTCCTTTCTCTCTCCTTAACTTACCTATAAATTGCAGGTAAATGGAGGAGGTGGCAACACAATTGAATGCCACCCGGAATCCACTCACACACACAAAAATCTGCCTTCGATAATAAATCACTATCTCTCTTAATTAACTCCCATTAATCTAATCATACAAAGTTACATATTGACCACTTAACTTACTTTATTTATTCAATTAGGTCCTCAATTACCTACACTCAATTCGGTTGGACCTCAACTTCTTGCACAGGTATCACATGAGACTCGTCTGATCGGTACTTTCTCAACATAGACACATGAAAAACATCGTGGAGTTTGGCTAGAGCCGGTGGCAAAGCTAACCGGTAAGCCACTGAACCCACTATGTCCAACACTTCATATGGTCCAATAAATCTCGGACTCAATTTCCCTTTCTTTCCGAATCTCAATACTTTTCTCCAATGAGACACTTTTAAGAAAACTTTGTCACCTATGTCTGTAACACCCCCATCGCCGTCCCCGTTGGAAGGACGCCGACGGACGCACTACACGACGCTCACATATACAGATATACACATGCACAATGCGGAAGCATACATTCATACATAACATACATACGAAAATACGGTTTAATTAAAAACTTACCTTGACTTACCTTGCGGTACAGACTGAACATGCAATAACTCACGCACACACAAGCACTAAGCAAAAGCATACACAAAGGCATACATATGACCATTCAACGGAAGCATAATCGAAATAATAAAACAAAGGAATAACTAAACATAAGGACATACTAACTATTACATTCCCAAAAGAAAACTCAAGAACGAAACATAATAATTACATATACAATACTACAGAATTACAAAAGCTGAAATACAGAAGCTGAACAAAATACAGAACTTTTAACTCCTACGTGGCCGACCTTGCAGAAGCGCGACTCGAACAGAACCAACCCTGCCACCTGCACGAAAAGGAAATCCGTGCTAAGCGATAACGCTTAGTGGGGAGAACACACAAGAATATGGACGGCCATTCATAATGGTCGTTAAGGCAAAACACATTCAGATGACAAATGCAGATATTCATAACAAATATGATCATGCTGGCATAGTAAAGGCATTCATTCGATAACTCACAATCAAACCATAACCTCATGTCCAGGATATACCAAACCAGACATAATACAATATACGATACAAATATCATCATGCCGAACTACATACTATAACTCATGCATAAAACTACATGGGTATCAAATAATAACATTTTACCGTGCGGAGTCACAAGAGCTATACACATGCAATAAATATCACTAAGTACCCACGCCTGAACTGACAACCCAATAATCATGTTAAGCATACACACTAGTCAAATATCCAAAGGATAACATTTAGAGCATCCCAATACCGCTGCGCAACTCTAATATATATTAAGCATCATGCAGAAACATTCTGATAACGGAGACTGAAGGCATAACCACTTAGTATTACATTCATATCATCATCATGCAGAAAGTACAGTAATCATCACATACTTACCATCACAACTGCTTCGGTTCACATGCCAATAATTAACAAAACATGTTTAAGTCACATACATAAATACTCTAGTCGCATCATAATCAAAGCATTCAGAAACTTATAACAAATCACATGACAAGTACGGATAATCATGTTAGATATAAAGTCATGCTTATTTAAAACAGACATACATTCCGAAGCCCATAGTCACATTCATATACATATAAACTGATTCCTGAAATCCTTATCATAATCAAACGGATATCACATTCATATAGTTATTTCAAAGCAATACCAACCAATAAAGCACCTGCTGACTCACGATAGTGGATAACGAGTGTACTGAACTGATTAGTACCTTACGGGTACAAATCGAAAACCACTTTATTTTGTCACAAAAGCATTTTACTGATGGGGGATCTTAACCCGATCCAAATACATTAAAAAGGATCACGAGGATCCGTACTGAGGGGGGGTTCGCGAGGAACCATACGGGGGACCTGATCAGGGTCCAAACGTTCAAAGGGCGCTGCAGCTACTGAAAGACTCTATTAGGCATGCCTAACTATCCACTAGACTGACTCTCGCAGGTCATGCATAAAACAATTCACGCTTCAAATCGCATAACGCATAAATATATACATATCATGCATAAACCAGAGGACAATAGACATATAAATAAGCTCATAACGCCGGTCATATATCATGCAATTTGCATTGCAAAACATATTACGGTCCATACATTTTAACATTAAATAATATTCTAAAGCATGCCAAGAATCAGGTATAAAAGCACTACCATGCCAATGATTATCAAAACATAATCCTAAACATGCGTTTAGGTGAGGATACTAAGTATAAATCATGCATAGTCCAAATTACATTTAAACATAACACATTGAGTTCAAAGGCTAAAGCATAACATCAATCAACGCTCATACAAGGCATATTCAAGAGCATGCAATAATTCCCTTAATCACATTTTAGCAATACTCATCAAATTAAAGCATGTCAGGAACACATATGGAGTCATATTATGCCAATGATTAAAAACACATAATCTAAATCAGGAAGTGATACAATGCTCTTAAACATGGCATGTTATTCTAGATAAGAACCCGATCAAGGACAGGCATAACATAATGCTAAACACAACTAAAATAGGCTAACCAACCAGATGAGCAAAATAAGATAGCACACAATAGAGGAAAAAGCCATAAAAGCATTTGAAAGTCATTTTATAATAAACTAGCCACGGGGCACAAATCAAAACAGAAAAGCTATACAGGAGCATATAACAGTAAGACATAAATTATACAGCAGTGAAGACCCATACAGAAGAAATAGGAAATTCATTTTGGTTAAAACTGGGCGAAATCGGAAAAAGAGCTGAAGAGGGGTCGGTCACAAGTCGTGTCACGACTTGTGACTGGCCACAAAGGGGTCACGTCGTGACCTAGTGTCACGTCTCGTGACCTACAAGAGAGTCACGGGACGTGACTCTAAGTCAAGCCTGGCCTCACAAGAGTCACGCCGTGACTTTATGTCACGAGACGTGACTTTCCTCTCACAGAGAGAAACAGTCATGCTTCGCAAGCCTTGCCCTTCACATGAGTCACGCCGTGACTCTAAGTCACGCTTCGCGACTGGAGTCACGCCTGCCTCTACCAGAGTCACGTCGTGACTCTAAGTCACGAGACGTGACTCTCCTCTCACAGAGAGAAGCAGTCACGCTTCGCGACTAAGGGTCACGCCTGACGACTTCATCCTGTCCGCTGAGAAGTCACACGTAGTGACTGGGAGGCAGAGTCACGTGGCGTGACTGGAAGTCACGCCTCGTGGCTTGTCTCTCTCAGGAAAGTCATGACACACTGGAAATGGAAAATTATACAGAAACGCGATTTCCCATTTCCAGCTTACCCAGAATTCAACGAAACTCGATAAAACCATTTTCAATCTGATTCAAAACACATCCAGACTCATCTTACCTTACAGTCGATCTTCCAAACATCACTAACAAAATAATTGCAATTAATTCCACAATCAAACAATCAAAATCATGCTTCAGCACATTTAATCCGTTCTAGAGCATAAACCCTAAAAATACAGTAAGTTCAAATCCTAAACTCAGAACTTCAAATTCAATCCTTAACATGTATTACAAACACATCTACTCACGTACTCATGCATATACACATTCCAGAACACATCAATTTCCAGAAATTAGACCATGCAAACACATTATAAGCCTAGTGAGAAATAGGACAGGGACATTCAACTGAGATTGAAGAACAGAGAAGTTCAAAAACGTTGCATGCAATCCAAAACACTCCCAAACCTCAAAATGACGATCCAAAATCAGGTTTCCAGCTTCAATCCTCAATCCTTCCCTTGCCTTTACTTTGCTTCTTCATGCAATCCAAAGCTTGCACAAACAAGAAACCCACAAAGTCTTAGCCAAACCCTAACTGAAGTAAAACTAGGAAGATGAAGAAGAAGAACAGAACGTTAACTCCAACTTACCTCTTCAAGCAAAGCACAATCCAAGCCAACTCAACTCCAAGCCAAACGTGAAAGAAAGGAAAAGCAGAGAAGGGAGAAGAGAAGAAGAAGGGAGGCGTGAGATGAGGGAGACGGGAAAGCCAAACCAAAATCTGTGTTTTTCCCTCTCTCTCTTCCTCTTACTTCTTTCTTCTTTTTCTTCTTTCAATGCCCACCTAACAGTCCACTTGGCAATATCCTATTGGACCCCAAACTCCACTTAAACTTTTCCAAGTCCAATTATGCTCTTAAGTCCTTAAACAAAATACAATTCACTCACTTACACAATTCCTTCTTTACCAACTTAATTATCTTATCAATTAGGTCCTTAACACTCCAAATTTCACATGCACAAAATTACTGAAATACCCTTCCGATCCCGACTTAGCATGCACATTCCGACCAGGGCCATTTTGGGGTGTGACAACTCTTCCCTCCTAAAAGAATTTCGTCCTCGAAATTCACAGTGAAACACTTACATCCAAATAACCCAAGCAAACAAAACTTACTTAAACAAAAGCTTGCAAATTAACTTACCAGAAGAACCCGCGGTCTCCTTCGAATCCTTGCTAGATGCTACAAACTCTGAAGATACTCGAGAAGATCTGAGTAAATCCTCCACTTCCTTTCTAGCTTGCCCAGCTAGACTCTCACTCATCTTCTTAGGACAACCGGCAATCCGATGTTCCATACTGCCACACCTGAAACAAGCACCTGAAAGCTTCCGACATGGGCCCCGATGTCGCTTCTGGCAGTGCTGACATAAAAGCGATATCCACTTCCTACACTTAATCCCATGTTGCTTCTGACATTGTTGATACACTAAAGGTTCTCGAACCCTCTTCCCTGCTGGCACTTCACTAACCGATCCTTTTCTCTTCTGAGGAACATGCTGAACAAAATCTTGAGAAACACGAGGAGCAGTCAATCTATCCAAAATCCGAATCAATCCTTGTACAAGAGCCCTATCCTCAGAAACCCAACCAGAATCTTCAACTGAAAGATGCTCTGAAACATCCTGATCAGCACTAACTCGATTCACACTTTCTGTTGTCTCGCCCGCATTCTCACTAGGATCAGACTCCATCTAGACATGACACAAAACAAGGCGCATCTGCATTAGGCCACGACACAAAACCGACTCTCATGCAAAGACTCAACACAAAACAAACAACATACCCAGAACCATCAAACCTGGGCTCTGATACCACTAACTGTAACACCCCCATCGCCGTCCCCGTTGGAAGGACGCCGACGGACGCACTACACGACGCTCACATATACAGATATACACATGCACAATGCGGAAGCATACATTCATACATAACATACATACGAAAATACGGTTTAATTAAAAACTTACCTTGACTTACCTTGCGGTACAGACTGAACATGCAATAACTCACGCACACGCAAGCACTAAGCAAAAGCATACACAAAGGCATACATATGACCATTCAACGGAAGCATAATCGAAATAATCAAACAAAGGAATAACTAAACATAAGGACATACTAACTATTACATTCCCAAAAGAAAACTCAAGAACGAAACATAATAATTACATATACAATACTACAGAATTACAAAAGCTGAAATACAGAAGCTGAAAAAAATACAGAACTTTTAACTCCTACGTGGCCGACCTTGCAGAAGCGCGACTCGAACAGAACCAACCCTGCCACCTGCACGGAAAGGAAATCCGTGCTAAGCGATAACGCTTAGTGGGGAGAACACACAAGAATATGGACGGCCATTCACAATGGTCGTCAAGGCAAAACACATTCAGATGACAAATGCAGATATTCATAACAAATATGATCATGCTGGCATAGTAAAGGCATTCATTCGATAACTCACAATCAAACCATAACCTCATGTCCAGGATATACCAAACCAGACATAATACAATATACGATACAAATATCATCATGCCGAACTACATACTATAACTCATGCATAAAACTACATGGGTATCAAATAATAACATTTTACCGTGCGGAGTCACAAGAGCTATACACATGCAATAAATATCACTAAGTACCCACGCCTGAACTGACAACCCAATAATCATGTTAAGCATACACACTAGTCAAATATCCAAAGGATAACATTTAGAGCATCCCAATACCGCTGCGCAACTCTAATATATATTAAGCATCATGCAGAAACATTCTGATAACGGAGACTGAAGGCATAACCACTTAGTATTACATTCATATCATCATCATGCAGAAAGTACAGTAATCATCACATACTTACCATCACAACTGCTTCGGTTCACATGCCAATAATTAACAAAACATGTTTAAGTCACATACATAAATACTCTAGTCGCATCATAATCAAAGCATTCAGAAACTTATAACAAATCACATGACAAGTACGGATAATCATGTTAGATATAAAGTCATGCTTATTTAAAACAGACATACATTCCGAAGCCCATAGTCACATTCATATACATATAAACTGATTCCTGAAATCCTTATCATAATCAAATGGATATCACATTCATATAGTTATTTCAAAGCAATACCAACCAATAAAGCACCTGCTGACTCAAGATAGTGGATAACGAGTGTACTGAACTGATTAGTACCTTACGGGTACAAATCGAAAACCACTTTATTTTGTCACAAAAGCATTTTACTGATGGGGGATCTTAACCCGATCCAAATACATTAAAAAGGATCACGAGGATCCGTACTGAGGGGGGGTTCGCGAGGAACCATACGGGGGACCTGATCAGGGTCCAAACGTTCAAAGGGCGCTGCCGCTACTGAAAGACTCTATTAGGCATGCCTAACTATCCACTAGACTGACTCTCGCAGGTCATGCATAAAATAATTCACGCTTCAAATCGCATAACGCATAAATATATACATATCATGCATAAACCAGAGGACAATAGACATATAAATAAGCTCATAACGCCGGTCATATATCATGCAATTTGCATTGCAAAACATATTACGGTCCATACATTTTAACATTAAACAATATTCTAAAGCATGCCAAGAATCAAGTATAAAAGCACTACCATGCCAATGATTATCAAAACATAATCCTAAACATGCGTTTAGGTGAGGATACTAAGTATAAATCATGCATAGTCCAAATTACATTTAAACATAACACATTGAGTTCAAAGGCTAAAGCATAACATCAATCAACGCTCATACAAGGCATATTCAAGAGCATGCAATAATTCCCTTAATCACATTTTAGCAATACTCATCAAATTAAAGCATGTCAGGAACACATATGGAGTCATATTATGCCAATGATCAAAAACACATAATCTAAATCAGGAAGTGATACAATGCTCTTAAACATGGCATGTTATTCTAGATAAGAACCCGATCAAGGACAGGCATAACATAATGCTAAACACAACTAAAATAGGCTAACCAACCAGATGAGCAAAATAAGATAGCACACAATAGAGGAAAAAGCCATAAAAGCATTTGAAAGTCATTTTATAATAAACTAGCCACGGGGCACAAATCAAAACAGAAAAGCTATACAGGAGCATATAACAGTAAGACATAAATTATACAGCAGTGAAGACCCATACAGAAGAAATAGGAAATTCATTTTGGTTAAAACTGGGCGAAATCGGAAAAAGGAGCTGAAGAGGGGTCGGTCACAAGTCGTGTCACGACTTGTGACTGGCCACAAAGGGGTCACGTCGTGACCTACAAGAGAGTCACGGGACGTGACTCTAAGTCACGCCTGGCCTCACAAGAGTCACGCCGTGACTCTATGTCACGAGACGTGACTTTCCTCTCACAGAGAGAAACAGTCACGCTTCGCAAGCCTTGCCCTTCACATGAGTCACGCCGTGACTCTAAGTCACGAGACGTGACTTTCCTCTCACAGAGAGAGGAGTCACGCTTCGCGACTGGAGTCACGCCTGCCTCTACCAGAGTCACGTCGTGACTCTAAGTCACGAGACGTGACTCTCCTCTCACAGAGAGAAGCAGTCACGCTTCGCGACTAAGGGTCACGCCTGACGACTTCATCCTGTCCGCTGAGAAGTCACGCGTAGTGACTGGGAGGCAGAGTCACGTGGCGTGACTGGAAGTCACGCCTCGTGGCTTGTCTCTCTCAGGAAAGTCATGACACACTGGAAATGGAAAATTATACAGAAACGCGATTTCCCATTTCCAGCTTACCCAGAATTCAACGAAACTCGATAAAACCATTTTCAATCTGATTCAAAACACATCCAGACTCATCTTACCTTACAGTCGATCTTCCAAACATCACTAACAAAATAATTGCAATTAATTCCACAATCAAACAATCAAAATCATGCTTCAGCACATTTAATCCGTTCTAGAGCATAAACCCTAAAAATACAGTAAGTTCAAATCCTAAACTCAGAACTTCAAATTCAATCCTTAACATGTATTACAAACACATCTACTCACGTACTCATGCATATACACATTCCAGAACACATCAATTTCCAGAAATTAGACCATGCAAACACATTATAAGCCTAGTGAGAAATAGGACAGGGACATTCAACTGAGATTGAAGAACAGAGAAGTTCAAAAACGTTGCATGCAATCCAAAACACTCCCAAACCTCAAAATGACGATCCAAAATCAGGCTTCCAGCTTCAATCCTCAATCCTTCCCTTGCCTTTACTTTGCTTCTTCATGCAATCCAAAGCTTGCACAAACAAGAAACCCACAAAGTCTTAGCCAAACCCTAACTGAAGTAAAACTAGGAAGATGAAGAAGAAGAACAGAACGTTAACTCCAACTTACCTCTTCAAGCAAAGCACAATCCAAGCCAACTCAACTCCAAGCCAAACGTGAAAGAAAGGAAAAGCAGAGAAGGGAGAAGAGAAGAAGAAGGGAGGCGTGAGATGAGGGAGACGGGAAAGCCAAACCAAAATCTGTGTTTTTCCCTCTCTCTCTTCCTCTTACTTCTTTCTTCTTTTTCTTCTTTCAATGCCCACCTAACAGTCCACTTGGCAATATCCTATTGGACCCCAAACTCCACTTAAACTTTTCCAAGTCCAATTATGCTCTTAAGTCCTTAAACAAAATACAATTCACTCACTTACACAATTCCTTCTTTACCAACTTAATTATCTTATCAATTAGGTCCTTAACACTCCAAATTTCACATGCACAAAATTACTGAAATACCCTTCCGATCCCGACTTAGCATGCACATTCCGACCAGGGCCATTTTGGGGTGTGACAATGTCAAATTCAATATCCTTCCTTTTTAAGTCCGCATACGACTTCTATCTGTCACTAGCTACTTTCAACCGTTGTTGAATGATTCTAGCCTTTTCTTCTATATCCCTTACTAAATCCGGTCCAACAAGCTTATGCTCACCTAATTCTGTCTAGCAGATCGGTGTTCAACACTTCCTACCATATTGCACTTCATATGGCGCCACACCAATACTTGTGTGGAAACTGTTGTTATAAGCAAATTCTATTAGTGGAATGACAAAATTAAAATCTACTTACTGTTGTATTTTTGGGCAAAATACTATTGACGTCGAACTTCAATCTAGTTAAATAAAGGGAAGGCAAGAGAATTTTAGAATAAAATATAAATTTAAGTGGTGAATAAGACATAGGTATGTAAAGGGGAAAATTTAAAGAAATAATAAAGTAATTAAAAGTTAGGTGAACATGCATTGATATCATTTTTTCGCATTCTTCTTCTTCAAAAATCAATATTTTAGGAGTGCTTTCAAATTAAAACATGTCACCATTTTAGTTCAAAACCCCTAATCTAAGAAGTGGCACGTCATCTTCTTAAAATGAGAACCTTTGTTGCTGTAAATTAGATAATATTCTCTTTTCACTTCCCTTAAAAATTAGACTGACCGAATTTTGTGAAACAATATATATATATATATATATATATATATATATAAAATGAATCATTTTTATTACTTGATGGATTTGAACAAATTAGTTAATGTGAAATGATACTCTAATTGAGTATTGTTATAATATATGTCCATAAGTTTTTTAAATAAAATTATATATTTTTTTGCTGAATAAGTCAGTTTTTAGAATTTGTATAAATTATTATTCTAATTTAAAGTGGTTGAAATATTATTAAAATTTAAGTAAAAATAATATAAAATTAAATTTTAATTTGATAATTTAAAAATCAGTCAATTAGTTTGATTTGAAATAATTTGTTTATGTAATCCGAAAATTTTAAGCGACCTGATCTGACCTATTTGACAAGTCTAATGTTAAAAGCATACAAATTAGGCTAAAAGCACTTTGGGGTCTAAATTAAAACTTTTTTTATTGATCCACTTATTTTTATTATTGTTTTACATTAAATTACATGTAGCAAATCGATTGGGTCTGTTCGGATTCCAAACAGATCAAACTTTATAACTTATTCTCTTCGTTCTAAAATTTTCATTAAAATAAAAAAACTATGCATGCATGAACTATAAAAATATATATATATATATATATATATATATATATTTACATTATATAAAAATTATAAAAATATAAATATATCATAAATAGACCAGGGTTGGTTATGAATCAAATGGATCACATAACATATTAGATTGATGACGGATCGAGTAATAATTAGATTAAAAAAATATGTATCATAAAATTAGGTTCATGGGTCAGATTAAATTTTGAGAGGTTTATCATTTAACTTTTATTTTAGTTTATACCAAATTCAATTTTATTAAATTTGTGCAAAAAGTACTCCCAACTCTAAATTTAGTGGAAATCATATGTGTTACAAAAAGGTGAAATATACTTTGTCAATTGATCATAATTAGTATTCTATTCTTCCATAAAAAAAAAATGTAATTAAGAAAAAAAAAAACCTCTAAATTTAGTGTATACTAAATTCAATTTTATTAAATTTGAGCAAAAAGCACACCCAACTTTAAATCAGAACATTTGAATCCCTCAATTTTTTTTAATCATTTTGCATTAACTCATTTAGCTTTTTTTTTAGCGGACTTGACTAAATGTATGAAAAAATCTTGTGCAAATGTACTATAATGAATTGAAATGTCTATTTTACGCTCTATTTAATTTTATATATATATATATATATATATATATTATGCCAAATCTATATAATTCAATAATTTTAAAATTATCATTTTTAGAAATTCAAATGTAACATGAAATTATCCCAATCAAACCTTTTTTTTTTCTCTCAATTCTTTTAAGCACTTGACTAAATGTACAAAAAATATACAAATGATTTAAAATATTTATTTTACCCTTTATGTTCTTAGATTTAATATTTTTTATAAATATTCACATCTGTCTGATTCAATAATTTTTTAAAATATAAATCATCACTTCTATTTTATAAATAAAACATCACTATTAAAAATTCAACTAACCACTTCCAATTATCTAATAATAAATGATGAAAATATATTAAATTTTATGCCTTTTTTTTATGTTTTCCAAATATTGTTCTCTACATTTGCTATATTTGAAAAACTTTTTGAGTAAAATTGTAAGGACCCAAAATACATTTTAACAGTAACAAGGCATGTTCAGGATAGAATAGAAACCAAATGAGTATGATTAAGCGACGAAAGTATCAAAAAGGACGTAATCGACATTAATTCGAAAGTTTCAGCAATTGCGTCTAACTTGTAAATTGATAAATTTTTTAAAGTAAGACTTAATTGATTAAGTAAGGACTTACTTGTGGGCCAATGTATGAATGTGAATTAATTATAAGTTAATGTGAGATTAAGGAAAAGAGGATGGACTAAATTGGATATTTAACAAAAAAATCTAAAAAGTTAACCAATCCAATGGTGACATCTTTAGAGAGTTTGGTGGCCATAAAAAGTCATTTGGGGTGTCTAAATTGGGATGAAGATTCAGAAAATTTCAGCCTCTTCTTCTTCATTTTTCATGTTTACAAAAACCTCCTAAGAGTTCCCAAGGGTTAGAGCAAGAATTAAGCTAAGCTCTTAGATAATTAAGGTAAGTTTAATTGGTATTTTCTCCTTCTTCTTATTCTCTAATTATATTAGCTGGAATTTGTAGTTTTGGGAAGGAATTAACCTGAGCTTGTTATGTAAATAGTTGAAGAAATTGATCCAAGCAAAGGAAAAGATAAAGTGGAAGCAAAGAAGGCATAAAAAAGCTATTTGAAGCACAAAGCAACGTTTTGGACCTTTACCTTATATGAGTATGATTAATGATAAATTGTGCTTGTTTTGAATGTATTGATAACCAGACACTTTTTGAATGTATTGATAACCGGACACTTCGTTAATAGTCCAATTAGCCGAGCTTATCTATATATTTCTCTCAATAATAGCTCAGTCTCTCTTGACAGCTTAGAATCGGCATGTTTCCAATAATTGCAAGGATTGCTAGAATCCTTTAAAGATCTCAATTCCATTATCACATGAATTATTCGAGATTAACCTTATCTAATCAGGAATCAACCTTATTTAATCGGGAATCTGAGTCTTATCCCAATTAGGACTTGAAGTTTTATCCTGTTTAGAATTCCAATTCTATTTAGCATTTGATTCATGTTCCAGCACTGATTTCTAACTCTATAAAAGGGAAAATTCTAGGTATATTTTCTCTCTCTTGATATTTTTACAAATTTACTACACTTTTCCCCTTCTCTCGTCATTTTGCTTACTTGACTGTTGGAGTCTCCCTTATCGAAAATCCACCGAAGTTTTGTGTTTTCAGGTGACTTCTCATTGCCGTCAGCCTAAAAATTTTGGACTGTAGTCATTTGGTGTTGTAAGTGTGGACCTCGAGATTTTTTAGTAACTATGAATCTCTTCCCCGACTTGCCTATTTCCGCCGCTCCGTTGGTAAATCAGCTTGAACCAGTTTTGCCACCCCCAGTCTACCTTTTTGGCCAGATGCTTCATCACCCAATGCCAACCTAACTAGAACAAATCTCACCATTACCAGTGCGATAGCTTTTCCTGTAAACACAAACCCAAACACCAGTAACCCCTCGGACCATCACTATCTCGAGAATCTCTAGTTTGACCCCTCAAATTGCTCAGACTCTCCTAATAGCTCTTTTAGTTTTACAGCCCCCGTACCCATTCTTCAAGCACCACTAGTGGCCCAAACACCCGCTTCTCGAGTCCCCACACATGCACCACCTACTTTTCCCAATATACTGGCCTCGATAATGACTATAACCCTCATAACTAAGCAGTTCGAGAGGCTCTTTGAAGAGCAAATGCAGAAGTATCAGAACCATAATGCTTTTCAATATCAGGGCATTTTAAGGTCGCCCCTATCTAGAGATATTTTAGCCGCTCCCTTACCTCAAATATGGTTACCAAATTTACCAAAGTACAACAGCAGTACTGAGCCCTGAGTTCATCTGGATCAATTCCATCATACCATGTTAGTGCATAGCATAAAAGACGCAGCCTTGTGCAAGATTTTCCCTCAGACTCTCTCGTAGTCCCCACAGACATGATTTCACAACCTACCCCGAGCATTCAGTTTACAGCTTTGAGTAGTTCAATGACATGTTCATTGCCAAGTTTGCAACAGCTATTCGCCCCACAAAGGTTTCAACAAACCTAAACTTGGTTCAACAGGACAAAGGCGAGATGCTGAGAGCCTATGTGGAGCGGTTCAATGTTGTAGCAATGGACATCCAAAATTTAAATCTAGAGTGGCCATCAATGCTCTAATCCGTAATACCAGATGCCAAGACTTCAGTGATTCTCTAAGCAAAAATTCACCGAATAATTTTATCGAGACCGTGTCGCAAGCACATAAGTATATCACAATGGATAAAGCTTGCCGACATCGGTATAGCTCTCAACACAAAGATATGAATGGAGATTTAAGTAGAGCTACTAGTGAGAAAGACAGTTTAGGAAAGAGCTACTCTAGGAGTAGGGGACTAACCAGCTCTAACCGAGCTTTTGTTATTTCAACACAACACTTAGGGGATCAATACAAAGATTGGCGAACACCTCTAAATGCCACTAGGTCCCAGATTCTGGCATAGTTAAAGGAGAATGATCAAGTCAACTGGCCACAACCCATGAAGAAAGACCCAAACAGGGACTAGCGCTTTTATTGTTCCTTCCATAGAGATAAAGACCACGAAATAAATGATTGTAAACAGATTAAATGGGGGAAAAAATGCCTAATACAGAAGGGAAAGCTCGGTAAGTTTGTTCAGAATGGAGACAAGAAGGATAGAGACCAATCTCTATCACCTCGGTAACAAGATAGGAACAAAACTCGCTCAAGCAAGAAGGTTCCGGCCGGGGCCATTCATGTTATTGCTGAAGGAGAACATTATGATGTCTTTGATGCTTCTAGAAAATGAAAACCTAAAGAAGTGTTTTCCCTAGGATCTGCTTCGCCAATTCCCAGCTATGGTGTCCAATTCTCAAATCCTGATGGTAGTCAAGTTCGCCAACCGCACATTGACTCCCTGGTATTAAAAGCACTCATACAAGACTTTCTTGTCCAATGCATCTTGGTCGATACAGGAAGTGTTGTCAACCATATAACTTTACAAATGTATAAGGCATTGGGATTGTCTACTAACATCCTCGAACTAGTGTCGGCACCGTTCATTGGGTTATTCGGATACTCGATCAATGTAAAAGTATGACGTGCACTGAAACCTGCTATATTTCCCAGAGGGCCCGCTTTTAGAGTCCGAGAGGGTTTGCGTCTAGATCTTGGGTAACATGAGATATTTTGAAATCCTTACCCCAATAGAACATTGAGAAAGTTCGTCTAGTCCCATAAAACCTTTAGGTACCTTCTAAGGGGAGTCGCCACCCAATGTATAAAAAATTAGAAAAGCTCATTTAACCTCAAGGGTCTAAATCAGAGAGTAGTTCAGAACTTCACTCTTATTAATGTTTTGGTTAATTATAAATAAGTTTTTAACAATTAATTTTCCATCTCTCATCTCACAAGGTCATGCATTAAAATTTAAAGCGCACATCAAGCATCGTAGGAAAGTAGTAAAGAAAAGAGATAAATAAAATAACTAAAATGCAAAATAAATTACAAGATAAAATTGAGACAAAAAATACAATCCCCAAAATATAAAAATTAAATAAATAAATCACATACATAAATTGGGGCATTATTTGGAATAGGAACATTGGTTCCTTCATGCTTACTTAAAAACTGAAGAGTTATTTTTGGGCACTTATTGAGAAAATCGAGATGAGTGATCCCATTTTATGAAAATTAACTCTCCTTTTAAAATGAGATTTTATTGGTTGAAATGAGTACATTGGTCCTGTTTTATTAGAAAAATACCCAATTTATTAATAAAAATATTTTTTTTGATTTTTAATTAAACATGTATAAAATAAATGATTTTATCACCAATTACATAATAAATAAATAAAAGGCAAAATAAAGAAAAATGATAAAAACAACGAAAATAATAAATCTTCTGGATCTCCTCCTTCATTTGCAAGAGTGGTCAAACATGAAAAAAAATAAGTATTGAAACCATAAACAAACACAAATAAAATTAATGTCAGAAATTAAATAAAAAAAAATAATTAAACACATAACTTAATAAAAAGAAGAATTAAAATAAAATAAAATGAAATAAAATGCATTATAAATGACAAAATGAAACAAATAAATTAACATAATAATAATAATAATAATAATAATAATAATAATAATAATAATAATAATAATAATAATAATAATAATAATATAAATGATAATCAATCAAGTAAATAAATAGAATAAAAAACAAAGCAAAGAATGCTACATAATATTAAATCTATGACTAAAATTACATAAAACAAATAAATAACCAATGAATTCAAAGATCTACATGGTGATTAATTGACTATAAATAAAAAATAAAAAAATATATAAAATCCAGCCCAAAATATTTATCCTCAGAATTTGAATTCGATGGAAGGAAGAAAATGAATGATTTTCTTGTCAAGATCTACAAAAATTAAATTAGAAAAATAAAATCTAAACTTTTTCTTTAGAAAGAAAATTGCAAAAAGATTGTCAAAAGAAAAATTATGGTAGAAAATTTAGATTTCAAGAACAAAAAATTATTCTCCTTGTCTCAAGAATGATTTTTTTTTATTGAGAAGAAAATCAATTTTAAAGACTTAGAAATTCACTTTGAAGAAGAAAAGAAAAGAAAATTGCAACCTAAAAATGTCTCCCTTTTCTCTTTCTTTATTTTCTATTTATATGACTTTAGGATAAAACCTAGTTAATTTAGAAAAAGAAATTGAATTTAAATCAAATTCTACCTTAATTAGATGTAAAAAATATGAATTATCCTTGAAAATTCTGGAAAAAAATGAATTAGAGTCAAAGTTAGACTCAAAATCCCGATTTTAGGCTAAATCATTGATTTTCGGCAGCCTGGAGGTGAGGGACACTCGTCCCTAGCCAATAATGGGCTGCGCGCGATCGAGCGATGTCCACGCGCGTGCTGGCGTGCAAGGAAGGCCTGCCCTCATGCGCTAGTAGCCGCAAACATCCGAAATTTTTTTTTCTTTAAAAGCAATTTTGATAATAATACAATCACTTCCAACCTTCTTTTTTATTTTGTTTTTTAATATTTTTTAAAAAAAGCAATTTTGACAAGAAAATTATCACTTCCAACCTTTTTACATGTGAATAGGCACTAATATCATCACTGGGTAACACTGGTCTGGGCTACCTCAGGACCCGATATCTGTAAAAGGGTCATTACCCTAGCTCTATAGCTCGAAGATGATGCAATAGTTAGAACATGCACAAGTTGTTTCATGGTGGTAAACTTACCTCTGGCTTACAACGCCATTTTTGGGTGACCCTTATCAACTACAGTAGATGCATACATTTCTATATGCTAATTGTTGCTTAAAATCCCAGCTCTTAAGGGTATCGCAATACTTCGAGGCAGTCAAAAACTAGCCTTGGAAGCTTATGTCGCAATGCTAAAGGAAGCAAACCAAGCTTTACTAAGCTTGTAAAGCAACCTATAGCTTAGTCGGCAGTTTTACCATCGAGCATTTATTCTCATTTTAAACAGCTCACTTGGTAGTTTTGCCATCGAGCATTTAGTTTCATTTTAAAATGCTCAGTCGGCAGTGTCACCATCGAGCATTTAGTTTCAACTTATTTATCGCTTATTTTGGCTAAATTGCCACTTAAGCAAATGTAATTGAAAAAGTATCAATGAAGAAACCTTATTCATGAACTGTTCGGCATTTTCGCTAGTCAGGTATTTATTTATTTATTATTCAAATAGCTTGCCATTCGAGCATTTAGTTCTTTATAATTATTTTATTGCTTAGTTCGGCTATATTGAAAACTGAAGCAGTCATTCTACCTTAAGTATTAATAAAGATAGATACAGTTCGGTAGCTTCACCACATGACTACTTAGGTTTCAAATTAATTTCTCAAGTTCGGCAGTTTCATCAGTTGAGCAAACGGTTTTCAGTATTAATTTCTCAAGATCAGCATCATCACCATTGGAGTAATCATCCCATATTTCGCACTTTCGCTTAATTAAGCAAATCTGCTATTTCGAGCCTGATTTTGATTAGTTCGGCATTATTCGTCACTCCAGCACTTATTCATTGTTAATTTGCTCCATCCAACTATATCGCCACTTAAGTAATCAATCGCTCACTCTGTAGCTTTGCCACGAGCACAGTTTTATTTAATTGCTCATTCAGCAGTATTCGCCATATGAGCACTTTGTATTATCTTAATCACTCATTCGACGGTATTGCCATCCGAGCACTTAGTTCGGTTAAACATATAAATTGATTAGCTTGTCTATATCACTATTCAAGTACTTGTACTAGCAAAAGTTCTAAGATCCTTCAAAAGTTGTTTTATTGCTCGGTTTGGCTATACCGCCATTTGAGCATATATTCTTGATTTTTTCATTTAGTCTAGCAGTTTTGCTACCTCGAGCACTCATATTTGATTATTTAGGGTAATTTACTATTTAACAGTTATTTTGAATAAGATGAGCAGTGCAGATGTATTAGTCATGGCAAATGTTTCTTAAAACACTCATATTAGCCATATCACTATCCAAGCAGTTATTCATTAACTTCGCTTTACGTTCGGCTATTTTTTCTAAGTTTCTCAAAAAGTAATTAAGTCCACTAATAGTAAGCTTGGGCAACAATAACAGTAACACAACTATTTAGAGAAATGCTGATTATATTTAATTTCAAAGTAATTACAAGGCTAAATAAAAAGAAGCAACATCAAGAGAAGCCCTATCTACTCATTAGGATAAACGTCATCTAGCAAGGACTTGTCCATGTCCGGATGACGCTCTTTCACTGCTGAAGATAGCTTGGTGCTAAAAGCAAGGCATTTCTCAACGACTAAGTCAATTGCTTTGTCCTCTAGCTCAGCACATCTCACCTCACACTCGATTTTCTCTTTATTTGCCTTTTCTAGTTTGGCCTTGCTATTTTCTAGCTTGGCTTCGGCTTCAGCACGTCTCTTCTCAGTAGCTGTTGTTTTTCTTTGGCCTTGATTGACTTATTGAGAGCATTAGTTGCCTTTTCCTCAACTTCAATGGCCTTTTTCTTATATTCAAGTAATTTTCTCTCGGTAGTATCAGCTCAGAATCGCTACCCGACTACGGATTGTTGTTTTCTCTTCCAAGCCATAATCATCTTGTTCATCTTAGAAATAATAGTGCCTCCAAGCATAGACCCCTGTGAACAAGTACATAATAATTAAAATAAGTCTTATATGGCAAATGGTAAGGCTAGAAATTTATCTCCACTTGATGCCTCTTGATAGCAATGCTCAGCTGCTCGGCACTCATTCTTGTCAGTGGAGCTACCTCTCTCAGTACACAGGATGCATGATGGATAAAAGTCGTAAATTCGTGGTAATCTTCAGACCAGGCGCTCCCTTGCTCCTCCCAGAACTTTACTACCTCCTCGGTAAGGGCATTTACATCTTTCTTTTTTGATAACTTAGGAGTCAACGCTTCTGCTTTTGCCCTGCTATCGAGTGAGAGGTGTTCAGGAACAGCACCTCGATAGGAGAAATATCCAATAGCTTGATAGGAGTTGAGCTTGACATAAGAGGAGTCGAGCTTGGAGTACTCGCTGTCGGGCTTACCCTGGGTGCAGTCACTATAAGTGCTCGGCTCTCTTATGCTTTTTGCCTCTTGGTTGTTATCAACTCAGCCATGCTAGGTCGGTCAGTTCTTTTCATCACTGCAAAGAAACAAATAATGAAAGCATATTAGAATTGAAGAAGAGAATTAATAAAGTTAACCCTTTTCTTCGAAAGAGATGGTGGTTGAGGTATTCCACATTAAAGGTGCTCTTTAATGGAAATTTTATTTTTGGCTAGCTTTTTCCACTGAGCTAGCGTATCTTCTTCTTCTTCTAAGAGGTATAATGGGTTATCATTTTTATTCAAGAATCAACCCCATTTTGTTCGGAAACTGAACTCATTATCGCTTTCTACAATGAAGAAACAAGTTTTCCAGTTCTTTAAAGATTCAGAGTTTCTCAAAAGAAAACTCTATAACCAGATCAAGCTTGGATGTAGTTATAGTCTTCAGTGGCAATTCAAAGTCATACCACATGAGTAGCCTAGAAAAGCTGCAGAGTTAGATCGATGTTGTGTTCGACTGCCCACATCTATAGCGCTGAAATAGTTCTCCACACATTGGGATGAATTTGGCCAATTGTTAAGGCATAGTGGTACAGAAAGTCTAGCTCGAATCTAGTGGGAGGAAGGCTTATTCCAGCTTCAAAATCTGCTTCGTAAACAACTTTGTCTTTTTACCAGAGAATTTGGCGTTAGCTCGGATGTTGGCTCCAAGGGCACAAATTCTATAACTGTGAGGTATGCCTAAACGGTCATGTAGTTTGACCATTTCACTACTTTTTATGGCCAAACTAATACTTCTTACTTGGGGAAGTCTCCTAGGTTCTTTCCTTCCCCCTTGCTCTAGTTGGCTAGTGCTGGGAGATTCTGGAGGACTGTCATTAGGAAGCCCTTCCTCTACCCTCACTCTCTCACTAGAACTCTCTGAAGCACTCATTGTAAAGAAAAAGAGGAAATAGAGGGTACAAACCTAGAATGGCGAAGGAGATATGAAGGAAGAATCTGGAATTGCAGAATAAAGAAATGCTTAAGTGAAAAAAATTTTGAGATGATAGAAATGGAGAATCTAGAAATAAATGAGGAACAAATGATTCAAAAGATGGTGAAGATTGGAAACGAAAGTAAGAAGGCAAATGAAGAAATAAAGAAAATGCGATGGGAAAAGTAAAAAAGGCAGTAAGAGTGAAAAATGGAAAAAGAAATAGATATATATATATATAAAGTGTGAGCCAACAAAAAGCGCACATGTGGTTGAAGTTGATTGGATATGATAATCATCATTACTCATAGCACGAAAAATCGAAGTGTCATACGTTGCTCCATAACTACTTTGTCCGCCAAACACGAAGAACAAGGTGCCAAACATGACGAACGAGGTACCATCTCGTCATGCCATTATGACTCCTTTAATGTGCCACGCACTTGGCAGTTACCTTTTTGAATTTAAATTGCTACGCAAATATCTAACATAAATGTCATACACTAGGGGGATTTATGTTAACTGAACACTTTGTTAATATCCGGTTAGCTGAGCTGATCTGAATATTTCTCTCGATAACAGCTTGGACTCTTTTGACAGCTCAAAATCAGCATGTTTTCGATAATTGCGAGGATTGTCAGAATTCTTTGAAGATCTCTATTCCATTATAACGCGGATTCTTCGATATTAACCTTATCTAATCATGAATCAACCTTATTTAATCGGGAATTTGAGTCTTATCCCACTTAGGACTTGAAGTTTTATCCTGTTTAGAATTTCAATCTTATTTAGCATTTGATTCCTATTCGAACACTGATTTCTAACTCTATAAAAGGGAAAATCTAAGTATGTTTTCTCTCTCTTGATCTTTTTTCCAATTTTACTACCATTTTCCCCTTTTCTCATCATTTTACTGACTTGACCGTCGGAGTCTCTCTTATCGAAAATTCGCTGGAGTTTTATGTTTTTAGGTGACTTTTCATTGCCGCTAGCTCAAACATTTCAGACTATCATCATGTATATTGATGATATATGTGAATTTGAGCTGAGTTATATTGATTAATTATTGTGAAATTGAGTGAAAACATAAATTTGGACATATTGAAGTTATAGGGGAAATTCTGTCTAAATCTACTCTTGACCCCGATTCAGTGTTTAGGATATAAATCAGCCCAGCAATATCCCATTTGGATGATTTTAGTGGCATTTGAACCATAACTTCCATACTTACAAATGTCCAAGAAATTTCCATGAGCTAATTTTGGTTCTAAATGCCTCGAAATTGACCAAACCAGTAGAGTTTTAGTTCTTGCCGAGTCACGAGCACAATTCTAATTGTTTAGGGCATATTTGGAGTTTTAGAGATCCAAACGATGTGATATTAGTGCCATTGGAAATTTAAGGCATAGATGAACAAATATTAAGAGACACTTTTGCCTAAAAATGTCTCTAACTAGGCTGAAATCCCTGTACAAAATTGGATCTGAAACCTGTCTTGTGTAGAGTGGGTCAGAATGGGTTTACATGGCTGGCAGGGATTCCTGCCTGCAGTGTAAATGCATTCTGGATACTTTAGCTACGTTTTTGACACTCCACACAACAGGCAAGAAGTCCTGAACGCCATGTGGCCCCTGTTTTTGGCTTATATAATCCATTTTTCTTCCTGGTTTGAATTCAAACTTTACTGTATTTTTTCAAAACTTATCCGACACATGTTTAGCACTATGAAATGAATATATGAGTGGTTACCATTTAAAAACAAAAGTGAATAGGTTATGGACATGAATAATTAATGAAGTATTTAATAGTATATTTAATCAGAAATTACTAAACAAAGTTAAAAATTAATATATATATATATATATATATATATATGTAACACCCCCATACCCCCGGTAAGGAATATCGGGGCGCTACGCGGACACTTACGTATACATGTACATGTATTAGCGGAAGCGATAACATAAACACATCCATTTAAAAGTAATTAAATGCTACACTAGGGCCCAACATGCATTTCATATCAACTATACATATGTACTTCTTTCTCTTTATACATGTTCATATTACACTCTTGCTCACTCACTGTTCCGAACCTGTAAACCTACACGGAAATAAACATCCGTGCTAAGCGATAACGCTTAGTGGGGATGAAAACAATGCAAAGGACTTCTTTATGAAGTCACAAATAGCTCACACATATGTCATATAACAAAAATCAAGTAGTTCATGCATATAGCTCTGATACTTGTATAGGTTTCATGTTCAATTATCAAATACTATGAGTTCACATGCGTATAACATCTACTCTTTTACTTGTTCATATACACTACAACTTGTACATTTTGTTTATTCAAATATACATTATCATGTAACCACATTCATGTCAATACACTCATGTAATCATGTACTTGTATACAGAACTGTAATGTACTTAAACATTACTTTCATGTACTATAGCTTTATTCGAAGCAACACTATAATCATCTCAAGTTCACTGCACAACATTTAACAAAACAAGCCTGAGTTCCTCTCATGGTGGATACGGGACGCTCTATAAAAAGAACATTTTCGATAGACCGAAGTCACAAAACTTTTTCATATATCTCTATTAATGACCATTCTCAGAGGTCGACCCGCTTCGCCCAAACGGGGCGGAACATAGGCAGCTGCACTCGGTAATCCCTTTATAAGCATGCTTATTTATCCACTATAATGGTAATCAGGCTCAATACCGACTCACACACTATACACGAACATCAACTCATCAACAAAAATTCAAGTGCATTTATCAAATTCAGAGACATTTAATTGATGTACAATCTTTAATAATCATCATATACATGTGTTCAACTCATTACATAAACATATAAATCATGCAAAGCAAGACAGAAGAAAACACTCTCTTCAAAACAAATAAAACAGGATGCGAAGAGGTTCACTGTCGCGATCGCGATAAGAAGTCACGCTCGCGACAGAAGCCAAGTTCATTGTCGCGATCGCGACAGAAGATAGATTACAAAAAGGCTCTATACTCTATACCAAATGCATTATATAACAATTCCTAAGTTCATACATATTTATCATGTCAATTACTATACTTCCTACAACTATACATTGTTACTTTATTAGTTAAATTACCATCTTTAATCATACTCATATGTATTTTTCCATTAACAACAAATTTGTAATCATTTAGGAGCCCTAATCATGTATAAAACGTTAAGGGGAAAGGCAAGGGGTTTACCCATGCCAACCATGGGCTCAAAATGAAGAAAAAAGAGCTTAATATAGGTTGTTCTGTCGCGATGTCGCGACCTGTGTCGCGAGGTCGCGACAGAGGCTCCGCTTTGGTGCCTCACGAGACTGCTTTTTACCCTAAACTTGTATCATCTAAATAAACCTCTAAACGTATTTTTTAGGAAAAACGTTCTTCTTAAGAATTGTTCTTTAGGATGTTATCTTTCAAATGGAACACGTTTCAGGTCGTTTGGACATCTATAACAAAATATATGGTCTAAACAACATATACTGTTCCAGTGAACCCGCCAGAACAGGGTCACCTACGTTTTAATTACTTTTTGGGATACTTAGGGCCTGAATTAGATCAAGCACCCTCTTAGACATTTTTAGATACAGATCTTATATTGCATATGCAATTGGAATAAACACAATTGGAGTCCTATAGCTCTACTTATCACAAATACAATACACAGAGGTCTGATGACAAATAAGCAGAATTTCGCAAAATCAAGCTCTATCATCAACACAAACACTCAAATGATCAAGTTACATACTTATAAACATATATACACATGTCATAAGAACTGTAAGCAATCAAAATGAACATCTTGAGCTAATTAAAGCTCATCAAGCATCTCTTTATTTCAACATGTCTCTATTCAAATATTTTTCATCTAAACACATGCAAAATTAATAAGATCACACTCGATCCCTACCTCTAGGAAGCCCAATCTCTGCTCTTTACTCACTTCTAACCTTCTCTCGCCTTTATTCAACTTATTGTTTCCAGCTTCCATAAATCATACAAAGCAACCCATGAATTAATCCTTTTTCTTACTTAAAATCAAAACAGAAAACTAAATAGAAGAAGAAGACCAACATACAAGTCTATATCTTACCTCTTCACAAGGACCAAGTCAAATCCCACTCTTACTCATCAAACCATTCAAA